>ML289909.1:30453-42677 GCA_005239495.1 Nicotiana undulata | reverse complement strand
CACACACACACAACCCCACCACTCTCATCCCACCCCCGCACAAAAAAAAATTTACTTTTTTTGTAATTTTTAAATTTCTGTTTTTTTTTTCTCTACACCCCCATCCCACTCCCGCACAACAAAAAATTATTTTTTTTGTAATTTTTAAATTTCTGTTTTTTTTCCTCTACACCCCCACCCAAAAAAATTATTTTTTTTATATATTTTCAGTTTTACTATTTTCATCTTTCGGTTTACAGGTTCAAAATTTTACAAGTTTCAAAGTTATGAGTTCGGAGGTTTATGTGTTTCGAAGTTTACGAGTTTAGAAATTATAAAGTTTACGAGTTCGAAATTTCGCGGTTTCGAAAGTTTTGCGGTTCAGAAGTTTATGAAATCTGTGGGTTCGGAAGGTTGTTGGTTCGAAATTTTATGGCTTCATGTCTATTGTATCAAAATTATCTAAGAATACTCTTGAGAAAATATTAATCTTAATTTGTGTACCAAACACCGAAAAATGAATAAGATTACTACTTGTTTTCCTAGAAAATATTTTCTTGGATAACATTTTCCACGGAAAACATTTTCCCTCATACCAAACACACCCTAAATCTTCAATCAAAGTATTATTTTCGCCCGTGAAAATATTGTGTAGTACGCACCCGCACGTTTCAACTAAAATTTTGAAAATGTATTTTCATATCTTGATCAACAACAACAGCAAACACAGTTTGATCCCAACATATGGGGTCTGGGGAGGGTAGTCTGTACGCAGACCTTACNGGGGTGGGGTTAGGGGGTATGGTGGGTGAGTGGGAGGTGCAAAAAAAAAAGAAAAAAAAAACGAAAATATAAAAAAATTGTAAAATTGGGGCAACTAAGTAAATTTCTAGATAAGTTAGGTTGAGATTCCTTTGTTTTGGGTGAGTTTCATGGGTTGTAGTTGGGCTGCTAAATGGGTCAGAATGGGTCATAAAAAATAATGGGTTAACTTGGGCTCAGCCCAAATTGACCCATGAACTAAAATATTTTCAGCCCAACCCATTAATCTTTGGGTGGGTTGGGCGGGTTAGATGGGTTTGGGCTCAAATTGCCACCCCTATATGTAGCCATACTTTTCAGGGCTAACATTTCTTCCGGTATATTTTTGTTTTATATACTTTTATTGAAAAGGTAACTTTTCTTCATAATAATGGGGGGGAAAAGTCGCTTCTTATTATCATATAGTCATGTTTCATGTATTTCAATTTATTTTGGAAAAAGACAAATAGAAATCAGACTTCCATCCAATTTTGGATCTTGGGAACTAGTCTGATGGAATACACAATTTCCCATGTCGCGCTTGCATTTTTTTTTTTGAAAAGGGTAACAGTTTGTATATTAATAAAAAGATTTCACTGAAATTGTGAAGTCATCCATAATTACATTGTGGATGTCCATACAAAACTAAACAAAAAGGACATTGTTCACCCTTGATCTTCTTACAATGAGCCTAGGACATCTAAGATGGATTCATCATCCTCTAAAAAATTTCCTTTACACCAAAAATAAAATAGAGCTACACATTTCATCTTTATCCTATGAATGTTGTTGAACTTATCTTCAAAGCATCTTTGGTTTCTCTCTTCCCATACTGTCCACCAAATACAAGTTGGGACAATTCTCCATCTCTCTTTATCTCTCGAAAGTGCTCCTTCTTTATTCCAGCTAGCTAGAATATCAAGGATTCTTCCCGGTATTGCCCATGGGATTCCCCTTAGACTAATGAAGATCCTCCATATCTGAATAGTGAATTTACAATGCAAAAAAAGATGGTTGATTGTCTCTGTTTGATCCCCACATAAGTAACACCTAGAACACAATTGGAATCCTCTTTTTGTTAGATTGTCTTGTCTTAGGACTGCATCTTTTGCCAATAACCATGTGAAACAAGCGACCTTGTATGGAATTTTAACTTTCCATATTATTTTCCATGGACAACATCCTATTTGGTTGTTAGAAATGTTGTATTCTTTGTACGCACTCCTGACTGAGAACTTTCCTTGCCCATTCCCTTGCCACATGATAAGGTCTTGGCTTGCATTGGTTCCATTCAGTTGTTCCAAGACCTTGTAGAATTCAATGAGTCTGTCAATCTTCCAATCGTTTAACAATCTCTTGAAGGTGAGATTCCATCCCTGAGTTGTCCAAACCTCTGCTAAAACTGCTTGTTGTTGCTGACTCAGATCATGAATGTCAGGAAAGAGACTCTTCAGAGTTCCTTGTCCTAGCCAGTTATCATTCCGCAGAGATACTTTACTCCCACTTCCTACCTTGAACTTTGCCTTGTTAATCACTTTTGGCCAAAGGTTCCTAATTGATCTTCATAAGCTGACTCCATATGGACTGTTCACTGGCTTGGTTGTCCAGTGACCTTCTCTTCCATGCTTCTCCCTAATGACCTCTGACCATAATGTTTGGTCTTCTGCTGCCAGTTTCCATAGCCACTTCATCATTGGACATTGGTTCTGTACTTTCAGATTTTTAATTCCTAAGCCCCCTGCCCTTTTGCTGGTAGTCAGATCATTCCACTTCACCGGATGAAACTTCATTTTCTCACTGTTGCCTTCCCACAGGAAGTTCCTTCTCATAGCATCAATTCTCTTTACTACATATATCGGGGCTGGGAATATAAAGACATCATGTATGTAGGCATGACATCAAGCAGTGAGTTGATAAGAGACAATCTTCCCCCCATGGACAAGTATTGATTTTTCCAATTTGCTAGTTTCTTCTCACATTATTCCATATGCTTTTTGACTTAACTTTTTGCAACCAAAGGGATCCCCAAGTATACAGGTAGCAGCTCCCCCACTTTCCCACCTAAAATGTCGGCCACGCTTTGAATATCTGGCACCTCATTAACTGGGTAGATGTAATTTTTCTGCCAGTTAATGTGTAGCCCAGATATAGCTTCAAATAAGATGAAAATCACCCTCAGAATCTTTACATGTTCTCTTACGGCTTCACAAAACACTAAGGTATCGTCAGCGTACTGCAGGTGTGATATCCTCATGTTGCTATTAGCTCTGCTGCTCACTTTAAAGCCCCTAATCCATTCATTTGTTTGAGCTACCTTTACCAGGTCATTGAGTCCTTCCATGGCTATAATGAATAGAAAAGGAAAAAGATGATCCCCTTGTCTTAGCCCCCTCTGAGATTGGAAGAAGCCAGTTGGGGTCCCATTGATCAGGATTGAGAAGCTTACTGTTGAGATACAGTATCTTATCCAACCAATCCACCTACCTCGAAAACCCATCCTCCCTAGAGTATTAAGGAGGAATTCCCAATTCAAATGATCATATGTTTTTTCTATATTCAGCTTGCATAGCATCCCTGGCTCTTTGGTTTTTTTCTTGTGTCTATACATTCATTAGCTATAAGAGTTGCATCCATGATCTGTCTGCCCCTGATAAATGCCATTTGTTGTGAGTCCACCAGCTTGTTGATCACCTTTTTAAGTCTCTCAGTTAGAACCTTTGAAATGATTTTGTATACTCTGCCTATCAGACTGATAGGCCTGAAGTCTCTCAGTTCTTTGGCCCCCACCTTCTTCGGAATTAGTGCCACAAATGTGGCATTCATGCTTTTTTTCAAAAACTCCCTGACTATGAAAGTTCTGACTGCTGCTACCACATCATTCTTGACTACCTCCCAACACTTATTGAAGAAAGCCATTGAGAACCCATCAGGCCCCGGTACTTTGTCACCTGCACAAGCCCTCACACTGTCCCAAATTTCATGTTCTTCAAATGGAGACTCTGTAACATTAAATTATCTTCTGTTGAAATCATTGGGTGGTTCTTGTCAGTCACTATTGGTCTCCACTCCTCTTCTTCATTGTATAGCTTTTTATAGAATCTGATGATTTCCCTCTTAATATCTTCTGAGTTTTGTAAAGTTTCCCCTTCCACCATCAACTTATCAATGTGGTTGAATCTCCTGTGGGCATTTGTTGTTCTCTGGAAAAAATTTGTGTTTCTTTCTCCCTCTTTCAGCCATAGTGCCCTGGATCTCTGTCTCCGAGCAATCTCCTCTCTATTTGCAATCTCCTCAAGTTCCCTGGACAAAGTTGTTTTAGATAAAATCTCCCCATCATTCAGAGCCCTTTGTTCATGTATCTTCTCCAAGTCTGCCAGTTGAGTGAGGATGCTTAATTTCTGCATGGCTAGATTACCTTCAACTGATTTACTCCATTCCTTAAGTTTTGCTTTTAAGACTTTGAGTTTAAAGTCCAAAATAAAGTCAGGCCTTCCTAGGCAGGTAAAGGATTACCATCATTCTTCTATTCTGTTTGTGAACCCTTCAGTTTGAAGCCACTAATTCTCAAACTTGAAATATGTCTTGACTGGTTCCCAGGAGCCTGATTGAAGCATTAAAGGGGAATGATATGAACTCACTGTCTGCATCAATTGTTGCTTTATATTGGTGAAATTTTCATTCCACTCAGCTGAGAACAAGAATCTGTCCAATCTAGCTGCTGCTACATGTCTATCTCCCTTCCTCCAAGTGTACTCTTCACCTGCCAATTGCATATCTACCAGCTTCATGTCTTCTATAAAGTTAGAGAAGTCTGTCATTGCTCTTGATATTTTGGAGCAATTTCTCTTCTCCGANTCTCCACCTGCCAGTTGCATATCTACCAGCTTCATGTCTTCTATAAAGTTAGAGAAGTCTGTCATTGCTCTTGATATTCTGGAGCAATTTCTCTTCTCCGACGGGTATCTCACAGTATTGAAATCTCCACAGATCACCCAAGGCCCCTCAAAAAGACCTCTTACCCCTGCCAACTCCCACCAGACTTCCTCCCTCATTTGTCTCTCGTTTGGAGCATACACTACTGATATGTGAAATGAGTACTCCTATGTCTTTCCTGAGAGTTTTCAAGTGATCGTATGAGCTCCAATACCAACCACCTCCCCCTCCCATTATCTACCATCCCACAACTATAATCCATCCTCTTGTCCCACTAGCTTCCAGTTGAGCGTATTTTACCCATCTACCTCCCCATAACTCCCTCACTAACTCCCTGATATCCCTCTCTAATTTTGATTCTTGTAGACACACTATCCCTGCCTTCCAACTGAATAGCAAACTTTTGATCAGCCTCATTTTCCTCACTCTATTCAACCACCTCACATTCCATGATAAGATGCTTACAATCATTGACTAAGCATCAATATGGAACCCCCCCCCCTACTTCTAGTTCTGTTACTTTTGAAATTACTCCCTACTTCCAAGGCTTTTAATTCCTTGGCTCCCTTTCTCCTTGGTGTCTGAATGGATTGTGACACTTCTTTCCCCCTGTTAACCTGCCTCTTGCTGTCTATTTTCATAAATAGCTCCATCGCTTCACGCTCACATTCATTGAAATCCAGCCCAATTTCCTTGCTCAATTTTATAACGTTTTGATGTACCCATATGGATACTTCAAAATCCAGGTCATTCTCTTCCACAAGGATCTGTTGATTGAGTGGTTCGACATCTTCAATAGCCCATTCCATGGTTCTCTCGAATTCTGCAACATGCATGGTCATTCTGCCATCACTAATTGAGTTGTTGTCTTTGTTAGCTCCCTCTGTAATGGATAAATTGTTGTTTTCTTGTGGATGGAGACGCTGGAGTCCTTCGTTTTCACTTACTGCTTCGTTTTTCTCTTTCTGTTCTTCTTTAGAAATTTTATCGTAGCCATGTTCGCTTCTTCCAGTTAATTCTGCCAAGGCAGAACTCTGTTTCTCGTATGCTGGGCTACCTTGCAGTGTTGTTAATTCTTCATTTATTGGGTCAGGTCTATAAGTTAGGCTTGGTTTGTAATAATCTCTCTCTTCAGTTATAACTTGGGCCAGAAAGTCTAGGCCTAGAGTCTTTTTCAAAGCAGCTCCTTTAGTTGTTTTAAGCCCCTCACGTGACAGGTCACATGACCTATTAAATTCACACACTTTGGAACTTCCCACATGCCCCATTTGAAAATTATAACCTCGAGCCCCACCCCCTGTTTTTAGGTCAACTTCTTTTACCTTCTGGTTATAGCCATTCTCTTTTAACCGCTGGTCACCCCCTCTTCCTCTTCATTCTCCCCCTCAAACGACCTCACCGGTACCTCACACCATACCGGAATCTCGAAGATCTCTCCTTTGCTTTCAATTCTCACTGTTTTGGGTGTCAAGGATCCATCCCCTCCCACCTTGATTCACGCCCATTTCAAATGGTTTTTAAGCTATGTTTCCTCATCAGTCTCTAGCCAGCCTCCACAGACTTCCCCCACTTCTTTGAACACTTTAGGAGACCGCAGATGTAAGGGAAGCCCTAGTAACCTAGTCCACGTCTAATTTATTGATTTGCTTTTAGGAATCGTTCACACCCTAGAGTTCCACCATTGAAGCTTTAGTTTCTCTTTCTTCCAGTACCAATCAATCTTCATTACATTTTGAGCAGCAACTTTGGAAGGGAATTCAAATAGGAATCTGTTCTGGCCCATTTCGTAGATATTAATCACATTAGCTTGTAACCATACTTTTGATGTCCATCTTCGAACTTCTGATAATATCACCATTTCTAAGACTTCTTCTGCCTAAGACTTCATTGTGTTTTAGGTTTCCTGTTATATGAGTCATACCCCCATCTTGTTGACTTACTGTTTCATTTGTATCTCTGTTGGCCCATTTATGGTTCCTGACAGTGCTTGAATACATTAATCCCTCTTCAACCACCCTAAGAGCATTGAATGCATTCCTTTTCTCCCCACTATTAATGAACCTCTCAATCTTTGTCGTTATTTCTAACCATCCTGTATTAAAGGTCACTTCTGTGACAATGATGACTAATCTCCCCCTACTTTGGACCCTGATTATGGAAATGTAACTTCCAAATTTGTTGAAATTTTTTGCACAGAACTTCTCTGAGTACTGGTCTCTATTTTTTCACCTTTTGACAAAGTTACCTTTCTCCCTTGAAGCTTCTTTCATATTGTCACAAATCCACAGCATTGTCCTTTTGCTGAAGACGGTCCTTTTTATAAAGCTTCTTCCTCTTTTAGTCCATTTGTACCATTCATCAGCTTTGGTTGAGATTCTTTCTATTTCATAAGACTGGAATCTCACTGAGAAGTAGATGATATTCTCCTTCATTTTTGGGTAATGCTCTGGGGACTGGTACTAAATCACAGGGATTAAAGTTAGAAAAAATTCAATGAGCACGTAAGGTGATTACTGAATTTTAGAATTAAGGATGGAAAAAATCCAGGACGCCGGCTAACCTAGAAAGTAGGAGAGAGAGTGGACTTTGGGAACTGTGCCTGGGAGCCCTCTAATAAACATTCAGAACAAATATGCTAGCAGCTGAATTTCTATGCTTAGTATGGTAGGAACTAAGATATTCAACCAAATAATTTATAGTGGCGGAGCCATTCATCTATTATATTTTCATGCAAAAAAGGGGCAAGAAGGCTTTGTAGAAAGATGGCACTTTATTTCGACGTTGTTCAAGCAAAAGTTCAAACGCAAATGTGAACTAAATAAATTAATGAACAATCTTGGTCTTGTTAAAATGTTCAAAACGAATTCAGCCTTATGCAAAATACATTTTAGTTTTGAGTCATGAACTCCATAAGAGTAGAATAACTTTCAAGAGAATACAAGGAGTTACTATATACTTGTCAATTGTTATTAGTTGGGATTACTCATTGAAGATGTCACCCAAGAACAAAAAATAAAATGGGGGGAAAAGAGAGATATCTTCAATTAACAGAAATGGATAAAATCAAGGACTGGATGATGCACAAAGTAAGCAGAAATATAACTCCTCACACAGCAAAATCAGTAGTTTTAAAGGATAACTCTCCCATAATGTACAGGAAATAATCAACAACATTTTGAAGGCCACTAACAACCTGGACAATTATAAGAATCCATTCTTACAAATTCCGCAACATATTTGAGATATCGAAAACGGAAGTAGATGTAAAAGGGAAATAGGGTAGAGCAGAATATGGTAGGGTTCAAAATCATCCGGAGAATAGAGTTACATGGTTACCTTCATATAAATAGTGGTGCTTTCACCAATTGAAGTTGTGGCAAAATTTTTGGAGACATGAATAAGGAGATAGAACATAGGATCTAACGGTGACAGCCTGAAATAAACTCGCTCCTGGATCAGAATGCTGCTTCAAAGCACAGAAGACATCTCAGGCATGATTTTCCTGCATATGCCTTTTGTGGTCCCTCTCAGAATAATCAAGCCTACCGGCCCCGTTTCTATCATCTGGAAAATCTTGGTAAGATTGATTGTGGGTCCCTGTTACATACTCATCCCGCTTTCCCTCCAGTTTTTCTGAGGGGCTACTTGCCTTTCTCTTCCTACTGTTCGGCTTTGGTGACCGATATACCTTGTCACCATCATCATATGGTTCCAGTTCCCCTTCTTCAACATAGTCGTAATCTTCCCCACGTGAAGACTGCCGTTTTGACCCTTGGTGATGCCCATCCCCAGCTTCATCTTGATGCTTTTCGTGATATGTGTTCTCATGCTCTGGCCTGTTTGAAGGCTTGGTCCAGCTTTCTTTTCTTTCCCGTTTGATTTTCTCATTCCCAGCTGCCAGTTCTATTCCATCCTCCAATTCTCTCTCAATGAGATCATCGTCATCCATAACATCAGTTTTCCTGGTTACATCCCCTTGGGATTTTCTGCGTTTCTCCAATGCTGCCTTGACCTTGTTCTCAACAGCTGCTTTGACCTTGTCCTTATCTATCTTTTTTACTCCTTGCGGTGACTGGCCAAGTCTGGCATCCTTGTTCTCCAGGGCTCGACCATGGTACTTCTCCTTCGGTTCCCCTTTACGCCTTGTTTCAGCTTTCTCAGTGTTCTCTTCCTGATCATCTTCATCATGGCTTTCAGAACCATATTTTGATCTACTTTGTACCTCTGCTGCATTACCCTGATAAGCCAACTGCTCACTTTCAAGCTTCTGCCTATCACTAATCTCATCATCTCCAATACGATCTGAAGCATTATTTTCAGCACTTCCATAGTTATTAGTGCTAGTTTGAGCAGCTTCGGAGGGCCCACTGTGATTATCAGCATATGGTTGATCAGGAATTGCCCTAGAAGACGCACGATTGGAGGTTCCTGCATTTGAATTTGCAGCTCCACCCAGAGAATTACTGTTATTTGCAGCATGCTCTTCATTTGCAGCTGAAGCTTTTCCTGCAGGCCTTTGATTTCCACCGGCACTTCCTTCTGCTTCACTAGCCTGAGAAGGTTGTACTCTATTTTGTTCATACAATTCTAGCATTTGGTTGCTCACCTCTGCAAGGGTAAAGAATGCAAAGTAAGATAGTGAAAAGCTATTGCTTTGATTGTTTGCACTCTACACTAACCCCCCCCCCCCAAAACTCCCCCACAAAGCCCAATTGAAAATTAGTCCTTTAGAAGGAAAAAAAAAACAGGAAGTTCATTTCAGAACGTTTCCATGTACTGATGTGGCACAGAATCCCTGAAAGTAAGCCAGACTGGGTTCATCCAATACCACAAATTTCACATAGTATACATATCCAAGGCAAGACACCAACCCTCCAGTTGGCGTGGGGTGACATCAAACTCCTGCCACCAAACCTTCTCGCCATCAGATGGGAGCTTTACTCTGAGAAACTTGGCTGCAAGGAAAATGGCACCTGCTGCAATGTGATGGGGCTTAAATTGCAAGCATAAGGACGTCCGAAGCCTGCACGCGGCTCTCCCACGTCAACAAGAGATAGGTGTGACCATCAATTGGTACATACAAATATTATATAGAAGCGAAACACATCATACCCATCATTCACAAAGTTCCATGCAACTTGAGCTAAGGCATTCTGAGCAACCTTGAATTTCTTTATCGCCTCAACAAGGGGTTTATATGGATGATGTACATTAAGATCAAAACCAAGAGTCGCAAGAACAACCCTCTCTCCCTGCAAAAGTAGTTCTTTTTGGTGTTCGTATACTTCCTGCATGATCACACAAAAATTTTAAATTATTTTAGTATGTAATAATAAGACACCAAAAATCATTAAAGGTACCAGAGGAAAAGATTAATACAAATTAGCGAAAGGCAAAATCTTCCACATATAAGCAGAAGGAAGCAAGTTTTAAGGTCAAATCCAGAAGAGGACCAAAAGTAGAAGATGGAATTAACGTACAGAGCAACCACCATGCCAATTGGCAGTACCTTTTGCTTAATCCTCTGCGTTGCTGCAGCATCCTTCTTATGAATGATCTCATAAGAAACAAGTATAACATCTTTCAGGGGACGAGGAGTTTCTTCAACCTTTCCTGCGAGGAACATGCATACTGTGGCAATGCTCTGCAAAAGGTATGGAAGTTGGGTAGAACATTAGTTAGTTCTATCTACCACAAACTTTAGCTAATCAATTGCTCGTAAAGATGTTCGCTTACCTTATCAAAAAAAAATGCTTAAAGATGTCCTTTTTTCTTTTGATAAGTGGACGGCCATTAGTACCAGTAATACTAAATTCCTTCACTAGCTAGTACGAAAATTAGCTAACTGAATTGTTGCCCATCATTCTAGAATCTCCCCTCAATTAAGGTATGTTATTATAGTTTTTAGTACCATAAAGGACCAATATATCCAACTGAATTCCTACTTAAACCCCTTTCTTACATTCATTGTTCTTCACAAACTTCACAAATTGAAAAAGTAATGCATCATTTTGAACTGCCTCTCCAAATAATGTAACTGGAAACCTGTGCATAATACTCATGATAAAATGCTTACAGGTCTCATGATTTTGGGTCTACATACTTTTTTTTAAATAAGTAAATGTTATTAAGGGAAGTACCAAGTACAGCAGAATACAAGATTACAGTAGTACAGAGGTCACCATATAACGATTAAGCACACTCATCTCAATGAATCCAAAAACGCAAGATATAAAAAGCTTGATGGTTGCTCTATTGCTGGGTGATATAAAAAAACATCTAATGCCCCCTTGTGTCTTTTTTCTTTTTCCTTTCTTAATTGAACCTTAGTTTCTCTTGAATTTTATTACAAACGCAAGGTAGCTTAACTGATAAGAACATATATACCAACACTTGAATTGCAAGGTATGAACTAAATGCAAGGTATGATAAAATATAAATTTCAATGTATGGGTTAGGCGCGTGTCACGGGTTTGAACCCTTCAACAGACAAAAGCTTGGTATTTATGTGGAGAAGGGTAGAGGGGTGAGCCCATTATCCACGGAATTGCCACTGGCGCTCGGCAATTTTCTCCGTTATCAGAAAATAGTAATAGAATATATAATCCTGCTTACAAACCAATCGAGACTATGCAGCTTTCATTTTCCATGTAATTTAATCAACCAAGCTCAACTAATGGCACCGATCGTTTTTAGCCAATAGATGACAAAACCAACTATATGGCATACCCTGTAACTTGGTAAGTTAGGCACCAAAAGATCTTTTGCTCATCCACACGCTTACACGATAAGGATATATGTTTTTTTTGATAAGGGACAAGGATATATGTTATGCATTCACTGATTTCATTTAATAAATAGATACAAAAGGTCAAGCAGCCATAGATGCAATAGATGGTAAAACTGAAACAGAAAGTTACTTACCCTCCTATCATTCCTTGTATGCGATTGCCGAAGAAAGAACCGATGACAAAATATTATTGCAGTGGCAATTGTTACCTGGGGCCTGCAAGCACCCAACAATTGAACCATGAATGATAATGGTTTATTTCATACAGTGAAATAAGGTGTGATGCTGCATTTATGACAAGCCTGAGAAAGCACAAATGAGAGTTCTTAAAAAAAATGCTAATGCTGTAAGCCGTTGTAACATCAAGAGAGCTCCAATCATCGTGTCTAATATGATAATGTATATCAACAAAGGAACAGGATGCGGACTAGTCCTCTAAACTATGTTTATATATTTAAACATGCATAAATATGCATTGGCATATGCATTTATATCAGTAAGAAATGACACTAGAAAATCTTATAGTGCAGATATCCCTCTTTTTTTATCTAGTTTGAATTTATATCAGTAAGAAATGACACTAGAAAATCTTATAGTGCAGATATCCCTCTTTTTTATCTAGTTTGAATTTATATCCGCAGTCAAAAGAAGAAAAGGAGAAATAAATAAAAAATCATCTCTAAACAGTTTCTGAAACATTTTAGGGGGGGGGGGGGGGGGG
>ML289909.1:12494-30275 GCA_005239495.1 Nicotiana undulata | reverse complement strand
TTATGTTTTGGGGGGGGGGGGGGGGGGGGGTGTCATTTACCTCTTTGGCCAAATTTTTATTTCTATTTTTTGGGGCGGGGTGGGACACAAGACTTCAAGTATTTGGGATCTATAATTCAGAAGGATGGGGAGATAGATGAGAATGTCACACACCGTATCGGAGCAAAGTGGATGAAGTGGAGGCTCGCTTCCGGTCTCTTGTGTGATAAGAATGTGCCGTTGAGACTTAAGGGTAAGTTCTACAAGGTAGTGTTATTGGCCAGTCACACAGATGGCTCAGTCGGGAGATGTGAGAGGTTGGCCTTGTGAGGTGAGAGGAGGGGCAGAGGTAGGCCATTTCTTCTTGGGGAGAGGTGATCAGGCGGGACAAGGCGCAACTTGAGCTAACCGAAGACATGACCCTAGATAGAAGGGCGTGGAGGGTTGAAGATTAGGGTAGAAGGTTAGTAGGTCTTCTTCTTCTTCTTCTTTTTCACTTTTTATTGCTCTGTTCTTGTGCCCTAATTTATGCTCTGTTCTTCTGCCCTATTTATGCTCTGTTTTTCTGTTCTTCTTTCTATTTTTTCTTTCATTTTTTATTGCTCTGTTTTTGTGCCCTAAACTATGCTATGTTTTCTGATTTTTATTGCTCTGTTTTTCTGCTCTCACTGAGTCACTGTTCTGGTTCGAAAAATTAACTGTTATGTTTTTTTTTTTGGTTATTGATTGTAGTAAATTCAATCTTATTATTCAATGGCATCAAGCCAAAAAATAGATCCACCTTGGGCGTATGGAGTTGCAGTTGGCAATAGTAACACACGAGTGCAATGTATCTTTTGTCAAAAAATTTATAACGGTGGAATACATCGTCACAAGAGACATCTAATCGGTGGTTTTAGAGATGTCAAAGATTCTCCAAGTGTTCCGGATACTATTAAGAAAGAAATTAGAGAGTATGTTGAGAAAAAAAAATGAGTTAAAAAATCCAATGAGCCATGGAGCATCTATGATTAATCTTCTTCATGAAGATAGTCAAATGGATGAGGATGACCTTGAAGTCAATGATATAATGAGGCCACCTCCCTCTAAATCTCAAAGAAAGAATACAAGTGGAAGTGGATCATCCACCGCCGGTAGCAATGTGAAAGGCCCTCTTAATCTTTTTTTCTCACAAAAACCAAATGAAAAGAGAAATGGTGAAGCTATTGACTTAGATTCTTGTAGGAAGAGTTTAAGGGAGCGCGCTGTAGATGCTTTTGCCAGGTGGATGTATGATGCGGGGCTCCCTTTTAATTGTTTGAATTACACCGATAGTTTTGGTGAATTCATTGAGGTCGTATGCCAATATGGCCTAGGAATGAAGCCCCCTACCTATCACGAAGTAAGAGTTCCTTCTCTAAAAAAGGAGGTAGAAGACAAACAAGATTGTCGAGGAGCATAAGGTGCAATGGAAAATTTATGGTTGTTCCATTATGATGGATAAATGGACCGCAAAAAATGGAAAATGGTCATTAATGTTTTGGTGAATTCTCCGAGAGGTAGTGTGTTTCTTGAATCTTATGATGCTAGTGACTCTTCAACCGATTCCAATAAAATGTTCAACTTGTTTGAGAAGACAATATTGAAAGTTGGACCGGAAAATGTGGTTCAAGTTGTTACTGATAACGCAAGTGAGAATAAAAAAGCGGGTGACATATTGAAAGGAGTTCTCCCGAATATTGTTTGGACTCCTTGTGCTGCACATTGTATCAACTTGATATTTCGTGACATTTTCAAGTCAGCCCCATATTCTATAGGTGAACAAGTGGTTCTTATTTTCTATTTTAAGCTTTTAACCTTCATGTTAATTGCTTATACTTATTAACTATGAAATTTGATTTCCTACAATTTTTGCTAAGGCGATCAAGATACATTTTTACATTAGTCAAAGACCGTTGTTGAACATGATGAGGAGATACACAAACCAAAGAAATTTGGTGAAACCGGCTAAGACAAGATTCGCAACAGCTATCATGACTTTGCATAGCTTTTACCTGCAAAAGAAAAATTTGCGAACCTTGTTCATGTCAACCGAATGGAGTGAGAGTATCTATGCAAAGGAAGCTCTTGGGAAAGAAGTAGTGAGATTTATTGTTGGTCCATATTTTTGGAATGACACTGTTCAAGCACTTAAAGTTGGTAATCCTTTGGTTATTGTACTTCGTTTGGTGGATGGGGAGAGAGAACCACCAATGGGATACATTTATGAAGCCATGGATAGGGCTAAAGAAGCTATTGAGAAGGCATTTGATCATGCTAGGAGGAAATATGAGAGTTTTTGAAATCATTGATAAAAGGTGGGATGATCAGCTTAATCAACCTTTACATGCATCAGGGCATTTTTGAACCCTTGATTCTTTTACACAAACAATGAGAAGAAGACTTTAGATTTAGACGTGTGGAAGGGGTATCATGCATGTGTTGCGAAGTTGGTGCCAGATGAAGCGATGCAAGACAAAATAAGGGAACAGCTTGGTGTGTATATGCAAGCCGATGGAATTCTTGGATTAGCTTCGGCCATTAGAGGCAGAACCAAATTGGCACCAAGTGAGCAAGTTTTTTCAATTGTTTTACTCTTTAGAGCTTTAACTTTTAAGTTATTAACTTCCAAAATAATACTTCTACAGTTGAATGGTGGATGCAATTTGGTTATGAAGTTCCAAACTTGCAACAATTTGCTATTAGAGTTCAAAGCTTAACTTGTAGCTCATCCGGATGCGAGAGAAATTGGAGTGTTTATGAACATGTGAGAAGCTATATTACATTATTACTAAATTAAAGTTTATCTCAATTTTCCTAAGTACTCCTCTTAATTACTTTCTACATCTTATTATGCAGATTCATACTAAGAAAAGGAACAGGCTTGAGCTAAAGAAACTCAATGATCTCATGTTCGTAAAATATAATAGAACATTGGCTCGTTGTTACAAAGCCCGCAATATCATTGATCCAATTTTATTGGATAACATTGATGAAGCAAATGAATGGTTAACCGGAGCCCCCGAAAATCATGAAGAAGAAGAAGTGTTTGAAGGAGAAGGTTTCACTTCTGGTCATGTTGCTATGGCAAGTGGAGTTGAAGAGAATGTTTATGGTTTTAGGGGAAGTACTTTAAAGAGCAAAGAAAGAGTATCTACAAGTACAAGTACATGTACAAGTAGAACCCTAATTAATGAAGCCTCTGATGAAGAAGATGGCCAATATAATAACTCGAACATGATGACACTTCAAGAGTTTGGAGATCTTGTTGAAGAATAGGATGTTGTTACTTTTGTGATTTTGTTTTGCATTTGCTTAATATGTTATGACTTTTGAGGATTATTCCGTATCTAGTTTTAGTATCTATTATTTACTTCTTGATTTAAGAATTGAAACATTTGCTTAATATGTTATTTTTAATGAGTTTCTTAGCCATTTATCTATGCCTATTTTTTTATTTGTGTTAAATTGCGCTTCACACGAAAAAAGTGTGCGCTTCGCTTCGCACTAAGCGAGGCCTCCTCGCTTTTTTGCGCTTAACGCTCTCCAAAACATTGCTTGCTATTAGTTGTTATCGGTACCCCTTTCATATGTTGCTATCTTCGATTTAGTTTTCTAATTATTTGTCTTGCTATTACTTGCTATCAGGGCTTCTTTCACCTTTTTTAGCCGAGGGTCTATCGGAAACAGTCTCTCTGCCCTTCCAGGGTAGCAGTAAGGCTGCGTACATCCTACCCTCCCCAGACGCAACTTGTGGGATTATACTGGGTGGTGGTTGTTGTTGTTGTTGTTGTTGTTGCGTGTAATAACTGAACCAACAACCCTTAAATCATCTAAAATGTGCTTACTAGTATGACTTCTTAGGCAAAACATACTTCAAGATGGGTGATGGAAGGAAAGATTAGCTTTTAGAATGAATCTTGGTTGGGGTTGAAGTGGACAATGCCAAGAGACACTGGAATTTCTGCAAGGTTGGCAGAAAAGAGGCTTGAGGGGTAAGCGTCAAAGAATTTGGAATGCAATAACAGCGACAATATGGCATTATGGTGGATTATATGGTAAGAGAGAAACTTGAGAATTTTTTAAGTCAAAAAAGAGAATGTTTCTAGTCTTAAGTTTAATTGTATTTCTTTAATTTCTTTTTGGATCAACAAGGCAGATATACATGACTGTTACAATGTAGAGACCATGGTTGACTTTATTAGTTTTCTTCACTGCCTGTGAGAGACATTTTTGATGTGCTCAGATGTTCATACCAGCACACTCTTGTTGCTGATACAGTTATAAAATTTCACCTTATAAAAAGCGTATGCAATAGAAGTAACTCACAAGCATGAAAAAGGTGAGTGTTTCTTCTAAACCTCCAAAATATATCGTGGGCTGCATGGTGTGTAGCCTAGGATTCAAACAATCAAAGAAGACACCAAATGATAGATTGTGTCCCTCATTGTAATCTACCTCATAACCCACTAGAATGTACTAAATCTTGTCACAATTCCCCTACAGTTAAAAGGGGTAATAAAGATGCAGCAGCAAAGCCTGGAACACCCAAGAATAAATGTTTTAAGAGTGAAAAAGACCCATTTGCATTTTGTTCTTTACAAAACACAAACTACAACTCAGGTTGAACCTATTTTTCAGTAGCACCTCTTTTGCCTAAGGGATTTTTTATGCAACATGTTGCTTCGAGAACAATCCTGATTACTGAATTGTTAAAAGCTATATGAATAGTAACTTGAGATAGTACCCATACTCTTTTGGGCTATTTTGCTATGCTTCAACTTTTTCTAACAATAGATGGTTGGAGAGATCTCCATTGACTATTTCACAACAATATGTTTTATCTTTCTTTTATAATTCCCAAAGAAAAAAGCGTCTAGATTTGATTAAGACCACGAGCGGCAGACTTCTAAAGAATCCAAAACACCTTCTTTTCACGTCAAGCTAAAGCATTAAGATCTGGCCTAGAACTAAGAACTGCATAGGAAAATCTAGGCATATGGACCTGTGGGAGACTTGGAACTTTCCCTGCAAGTTGAAGCCAAATGTTCGATCGTTACTTCTAATACTATTCAATCACGATCTCATATAGTTTCTAACGTAACAAGGAATTAAAAACCAGTTATGCTCTGTACTAAGAGAAGGACAAATTTGATCTCATCTTGAAACTCTCCATACAACAACAACAACCCAGTTTAATCCCACAAGTGGGGTCTGGGGAGGGTAGTGTGTACGCAGGCCTTACCCCTACCCTAGGATAGAGAGACTGTTTCCAATAGACCCTCGGCATCCTTCCCTCCATGAACTCCCCACCTTGCTATTGGGGTGACTCGAACTCACAACCTCTTAGTTGGAACTGTAGGGTGCTTACCATCTTGAAACTCTCCATAAATTAGCCAATATACCCAACTGGACTATAGATCTTCACAGCAAAAGAACTGAGGGATAAGATGCTGTTGTAGATTATAGCATACGCAAACACCAAAATCATGGTATGTGCAACAAGTAGGCCCCATAAGACCCCAACTAAAGTACTCTCAACAAGTAGGATGGAATGTTCTTCAGCAATCTGGAATCCAGCTGGTTCAAGAAAGGTTAAATGAAAAGAAGCAGTATGGACGGGCAATAGCTTTTATCTTGGTCAAAACGAATGTAAGAGCAGTAGTGTTAGATGCCCTAGAGCCAAATAAATCATATGTAAATACTTGCGGTTTTTTATAGAGGATGACAAGAGAAGGTCTAGGTCTAGTTGGAAGCAAGATCAGCGTCTATCTCTGGGATTGTGAGAGCAAGTAGATATAATGATGTGACAAGGTCAAAGTGATGGTCAACTATGGTAATAGGCTCACTCAAGGTGCCTTTAAATCCTAAAGCTAACTCAGGCTAGGCTCTTTGCTTTGCTTACACGGCGTTTTAGCGCATACACTCAAAGCACTATGGTGTGCACCTCATCACCCATGTGCTTTTCATGACTCTATTTTGAAGAGGAGAATACTAGAAAAAAAATATAGTTGGCAAAGTGATATACTAATCTTATGGAGACTTTATGAATGTTATTATCTTAGTGATTTGGAATAGGGACACAACTTTAGCAGTAAAAAAAAAAGCTACTAAGATCTCTTTTTCTTCTGATAGTTACTATTTACTAACATCGTTTATTATCTTCATATTGCATCTTTGCATCTAAACGAAGATTACTGAACCTTGTTGACATGATTTTTACTTCATAAGAGTAGTTTCTTCAATTCATTTTGTACAGAAAACTACTTTTTGTGTTTACAGTTATTTTTCCTTGTGTTACACATTTATTTCTAATTCTTTTATTTGCGCCCTCTTTCACTAAAGTCCGTGATTTAATGTTTTTGCGCTTATAAGTCCCCACAAGAAAGCCCCAGCAAGCGTTAGCACTTTCTAACTGCACTTCACAATAATGACTATGGTGTACCAAGAAAACCAAGTCTGGTTGATGAGGCATGGCTATGAGACTAAATGCCCCACTTTGGGGGACTTTACTAGGTAGTTGTTGTGTATCAAGAAAACAATGACTTTGGACGGCACATATTTAAGAAGAGTATATCACGGAAAGGATTACTATCACTGCTCATACTAAAGAGACATCTAAAGAAGATTCAGATGTTGTTGCTACATGAAGGACCTTAGTACCTTGTTGCTCAAACCGAAGGATCTTATTACCTCTCATTTTTTCAAGTTGGAACTTGGAAGGCAGCTTTCTCTAAAGGTTTTCCCAATTTGGAGCTCTACAAGACAAATGCAAATCTAAAAAGAAAAGGAAACTAACTACCTAAGCCAATTTCACCACAACCTAGAGTAACCTCAGATTGACAGTGTAATGATAAGGCAGAACTGCAGTATAGATTAAACAAAGGCATCTCTATCAAAAAAGTATATATTACACCAAGTCACGCATTAGTAATTCCAGCAGTGTGTAAAAAAATGCAAACATTGCACCTGCTAAAAGAAAGACTAAAAGAACAATCACCAAATAGCACAATAAATGGAATCCAATCATAAGAAAGCCACAATGACGACGACAATCAAAAAACAAGGACTTACACTTTAAGCCTCATGCCCAAATCTTGCAGGAATGTACAATATGACTTGCGTAGATAAGTCTCTTTCTTCAAATCTATACCATCTTGTCGCGATGGGGAGTTCTCTTCAATTTCCTTCCTGGAGAAATACCAACGACCACCACTGTCATCTGGCCTTTCTTGAGAAGCCCTAAAACTTCCACCTTCATAAGCTCCATGATGCGTCAAGGGATCACCAGACATCAGACCAGCCATCAGAACCTCTTCAATCCCCACGAAAGTTATCAATAAATTATGAAAATGGTCTCTATGGACAACAGCAGTTATTTACATGACCATCACCGAGCAACGCCCTATAAATAAATCAGACAGGAAGACAGAGGATTTGAACAGGAAACATAAACCACATAGAGGCAGTCAAAACACAAAATATAAAAGCATAAAACCCAAAATGATAAACATTGTCAATTTCACAAGATGCAAGTGACATTAAGTCTGTATTAACCAATTTAAGTTTTCTAGCTTATATTAACTATTTCTTTGAGGGGGCATCTATATGACTTTCTTTCCCAAAAAGGGGGGAAATGCCGCATCATAACACTTAGCATCTGCTGAGAGCCGTAAAATGGTATGTAACACTTTTTTTTTTACAAATAATTGGCATATGGTACTATCAAATGGCATTAATAAGTCTTAACATTCAACTTTCACACTTTCAAATCCATGATTCTAGTCAACAAGATTTTAACAAACACATAAACAAGCCAATTAGCCAAGAATATGTTATCCGTGAGACAAAGTATGTTGTTTCTTCCTCCACAACTGATTTTAGGGGGAAAACACAATCTTGAGATCATTTAAAACTTCATGTGGTAAAAGACGTGGATTGAGCAAAGAGAAAAATTGATGCCGCCACCCATCAATTCCCAGAAGAAGGTTACAATTAAAAATACTACTACTACTATGCCTCAGTCACAAACAAGTTAGGGTCGGCTATATGAATTCTCATTGACAATGTTTCTTCATTTAACTCTGGGGTAAAGCAGATAAAACTTTACAAGCTGGAAAAAACCACATAAACAGTTTCTTATAGGTCAAGAAGAAAAGAAAACAGTTGTAGAAGTTCTTTTTTAACTAGAATAACTTCAACTTATCATTTGGATTCTATATTCTTATATATTTCTTAAGAAATTCAATAACTTCGATAAATTCAACAAAATAGTTAGTACAATTAACAAGCTCAAAAATCAAGAAACTAAGTGTCACCAAAAATCAGATTTTTACAAGGTAGGTAAGTCTATTTGCTCAAATATATAAGAATGATACTTAAAATAAGCAAATCTCTCATGCTCAACGCAAAAAAATAAAAAAAAATATAAATAATAATAATACCAGTAAGAGCTTAAGCTCCTCAACTATGAAAACAAAAAAGAATCCTTTTCCTATATACTTTTTTCATTTAACCACAGCAACGGAAAATCAAAAACAAAAAAGAAATTCCACAAGATAGGGTTTGAAGAAGAACAAACAGATACGAAACAAGAATTAGAGAAAAACCTGTCCGCTATAAGGAACTGAGGAGATTCTACGACACCGCCGGCGAGATTTAACGGCGAGGATGACGGCAATTCAGAAAATTAAAGATTCGGAGGGTTTGGGTTTGGGAGAGGACGAGAGAGTGAAAAGAAGCGTAGGGAGGAAAAATGTGGGGTTTTCTGCAAATTGGGGAAAGACTATTCCTCACTAACTGAATTTATTCCAATTTGCCGGTTCAATTAAACCGTCCGGTTTTTTATCCTTAGGGGTTTCGCTTTTGGGTTTCATTGTCCGGTTTGCTTAACTTGAGAGTTTTGCTAATATCTCCTCTTTTCTTTCTTTTTTATAATCAAGACATTGAAATGGTTTTAAGGATATCATTTAAATTATATTTAATTTTTAAAGATATTTCAAATTTAGTTAGATTTACTGAATTTTGATAGATTCCTCATCATCATCATTTGTAACTTCAATCTATTGGGTCATTAAGTTTGAAGTTTGAATTGTCAAAATTACTTTCACTCCTTAAGATTTGACGTTTGAAATATCATATATGAAATATCATATATGAAGTTAGATTTTGGCAACTTAAATTTCTAATCCAACAATATAAAATCTAAATCTTTAGGCCCACATTTGTAAACTGAGAATCTTGAAGTTTGATTCGAAAGCAGTTAAACTTTTTGTAAAATTTGCTACTCATTAAGCAGAACAAAGCATCAAAGATGCAAAATAGACTCAAGCATGATCTAAATACTAAGGGAGCTAATGATGTATATAGACTCCATATCAAATCTTTATTAAACTCGAATATTTTACAAATAGTCTAGATAATTAAGATAAAGTGATGGCCGATAAACTCGATAAAGGCTCTTGCCTGAACATTTTGTTAATTGTTAAGATTATATATGAAACACAAATAATCTCAAAGTAGGAAGTTAAAAAAATCTTAGTTTGTTACAATATATATTCTTACATGAAAAATAAAAATTATTACTCAACGTCTACAAAAAATACACAAGATTTTTACTTAAGTTGTTTTCCTCACCCTCAACATATGAGCACAAAGCTTTATTAACCCGGTATTACGAGTGTCACGATGCAATAAGTAATGACACGGAAGAAGAAGAAGAAGAAGAAAAAAAATTGCAGCATTAATTTTCAAAGGGCTCGAGCTAGGCTTCACGAAATGATTAGGCCGCTCTTCGAGTTTAAAGTCGTTGTTAGGTTACTATTAGGTGTTTTACTACACTAAATAAGAGCTATCATAGAATTCTAGAAATTATATGATACTAATTAATGTTCTTTTGTTTCTCACTCGGTGTCTGGTATCCGTATTGAAACTTTAATAAATTCGAATTCAAACCGCTTAAGATAGAGATCGAGATCCTATTTATCCCACCACAACCCTTTACTCGTATGTTTAAGTATTGTGATCCTAACTCAGAAGCAAACTTGAAACCATTCATATATACTTATATTCTTTTTAAATCTACCTTACCCAGGCATGCATAGCTCATATTAGTAATATTAATTCAATATCCAATAACAAATTGTCATATTGATAATCATTTCGTTTTCTATGTTTGTTCGCTATGAACTATTTCCCATGGAAATGGCTTCAATTATTTCTCTTCAATCGTATAGCAAACATGTGGCCTGGGGAAAAAATTAAGCATTATAACCCTTCTTTTTTTTTCAAAAATAGTTCCTAGAATGTCTGCTCGTATTGCTTCATTAGCTAACACTGGAAGAACTTTCAAAAAGTTTGTTGTTGTTTCATTCATCTTGCTTGCTTCCTTGGCATCTTATCCTCCACCCTATTGGCTTCTCTCTAGTTGTGATTTACTGGAGGATTCCCCGATGTTGTTAGGACTGACCTGCATTCACATACAATAGTCTCATAAATCAAATTGCCTTTATTGATATTGTGTATTACCTCAGTTGAGTCTATGCTAACCTCCAAAGGCATGAAGTTATTTGAGACTACCATTCTTAGTCCTTGCATTATAGCTGTTAGTTTGGAGTATAAAGTGTTGGTGTAATTTATTTTTCCCATGAATCCGATCACCCAATCCTTATTGTTGTTTTGGATTACTCCTCATAATCCACCTGTAAACCCATTTTAAAGGGTTGCCTCGTCTGTGTTGAGTTTATAGAGGCCTCTCCTGGCCACTTGATATATATTAGACATTAGTAGTGATATCAGTGCATTCACCAGCCACATGAATGAACTCAGCAACTCTAGCCATGACATTTTTACAGGAAACTGGTTCTCTTTTCCCATTGAAGCAATTGTTATCTCTAGTGAGCCAAATCTCACATAAGCAGGATGGGATCAACTCACCCCATTTTAGGGGAGAGTAGAAGTTTTTGTTGTGGATTGTGTTGGTGGTGTATCCCCAATTGTTCTGCTTATTCGGGAGGGTGGCGATGCTATGATTATTTAAGCTCATGTGAGATAGATTGTCGCATAATAGCTTGGCATTGTCACAATTTTCTATGACATGCTCAATTGATTCTTCCTCTTTGTCACGGAAGAAACACCTTGGATACAAAGTGATCCCCCTGTAGTGCAGGTGTTTGGCAGTAGGAAGTCTGTCATGGTTCATCAACCACAGGAAGTATTTTATCTTGTTAGGCATCTTATTTGACCAAATCCAAATGAAATTCATCTCAAGACTTTGGTATAGATTCTCATATTGCCCAAGGATCATGGAGTAGGCAGACTTGGTAGAGAAAAGTCCATTACAAGTCCTGTTCCACACCATCGTGTCTATACTAAGAGGGCTAGCATTAGAAATGGTGGAGTTTATGCTTGAAATCACATTGTCAGGTAGGTTAAAGGAAAGGTTGTTAGGAACGAGCTGGCCATTTAGGAGACAGGTGGCCAAAGTTTTGTTCTCCTCTCCCATGTTAAGGGGTCCACTAATCAATGCTCTAAGAGGTTCTAAGTTTTGGATCCATATGTCATTATAGAGGTTGATTCTCTCACCCTTATGCACTATCCACCTATTGGCATCTCTACATACTTTCCACCTATTCCTGATGCTAATCCAGGTCCTAGAGACAATGTGTCTGTTATGGTGATTTCTAGTGCAGAGTTTGTGGAACAAAACTCTTGCCCAAAGGGCATTAGGTTTGTTATACATCCTCCATGCCAAACTAGCATGGTTGAACGTATTCCTAAGGTCAGCTTCTTGCACACCAAGACCTCCTTCTTCTTTAGGCTTAGTAATGATACCGCACTTAATCAAATGCATTTTCTTCTTAACAATTGTATTGGCCCATATGAAATTCCTCTAAATCTCATCAATTTGGTTGCACACCTGGGAAGGTAACCTAATGTACTACATGACATGACTAGGGATGTATCTCAATGAGGATTTGGTTAAGGTAGTTTCCCCATCCATGTTTATGAAGTTAGTTTTCCATCCAGCTAGCTTAGCTTGTATGCTATCAATGATGAACTAAAAATCCTTATTGGTTGGCCTCGTGTGGAAGATTGTAAAGCCTAAGTATTTACCAACAGAAGTGTTGAGCTTAATATTCAAAGTCCTAACTAAGCTATCTATTGTATCCTGATGGTAATTATTGGATAAGAAAATTTTGGACTTTAGGGTGTTGACCCTTTGACCAGATAAGTTATTGAAATGGTATAGAGTTTCCATAATGGCGGCACAATTCTTGGTGTTTGTCATATCAAACAAGGTTAGGTCATCTGCAAAGAAAATGTGGGAGATTTTTGGCCTAGTGTGGCTAATTTTGTTGGGAACCCAACTACCATGTTACACTTGAGCCTCAATGCTTCTGGATAATCTTTCCATGATGAAAATGTAAGGGGGCATAGGGTCCCCTTATCTGATACCCCTACTAGGATGGAAGAATCCTTCTCCCATTTACCAAGATAAAAATAGAGCTTGAAGAGATGAAATACATGATTTATTTTGTCATATTATGTGGAAAACTAAAGGACACTAGAGTGTCTCTGATAAAGGACCATTTTAATCCGTCAAATGCCTTTTCTAGGTCAATTTTGAGGATCATGTTAGCATTTTTCCCTTTCATCTTAGTGAAGTGACTGATGTATTCCTGAACTATGATGGCATTATCGCTGGCCCTTCCATTGGACAAGAAACTAGCCTGACTTGGGGCAATGATGGAAGGGATGACCTGCTTGGTTATATTGACAATGTTTTGGTAATCAGTTTGTACATAGTATTGCATAGTTTAAAATGTCTGAAATTCTTGAGGATTGTGACATTAGCATACCTAGGGATTACTCAGAGGTAGGTTGTATTAACTTCAGGCTTAATTTCTAGGGTATTGAAAGTCTGATTACAGAACTAAGTTATTTTGCTCTCAAGGATATTCTAGTATCTTTGGTAGATTAGAGGGTGGAGACCATCAGGTCCAGGGGCCTTTGTAGGTCTGAAAGAGAACATTGCCACCTTGGTTTCACCATTCCTTAGGGGCATTTAGAATAGCTTACTCCCTAGTGGACAGAGTTTGGGCATTGTTGATTGTGTTTTCCAGGGAGTGGGTGAGCCGAGGTGTTCAGTGGTGAATAAATTGGAGTAGTAATGGTAAATAGTGTTTTAAATTTCATGTTGCTCCTCAATCCAGTTCCCTACCTCATCTTGTAGGGCCATGATTTTGTTCATTCTTCTCCTATTGAGGGTTGATGTATGAAAGAATCTAGCATTAACATCATCCTCCATCAGCCAGTTGATCCTAGACTTAGTTTTCCAAAAGACCTCTTCACCTTTGAGAATAGAGGAATATTCATCTAGAAGTTGACCTTTTAGATTTTGCAAAAAGGTGCTGAAGGGGTAGGCATTAGATTTCGGAATACCCCCAAGTCTGACAATAATGTGTTTCTTTTTGTGGAATATATTGCCAAACACATTTATGTTCCAGGTCAACACTTGGGATTGGAATTGGGCAGTACCCCTTTCAAGGCTACCACGCCCTTCATAGGCTTGTTGCGCAATGGTAAATAAAGATGGGTGACTACACCACATGGTTCAAACCTAAAGGGTCTGGATGGAGTAATTGAAGCAATGGGCCACAAGCTGATTAGCATAGGGCAATGGTCATAGTGTGTTCTAGAGAGGTGACTCACATTACTATAAGGGTAATCCTAAATCCACTCATCATTGGCAAAGCACCTATTTAGTCTTTCCAGGATTAGCTGACTCCTATTCTTATACCTCATGTTAATCCAAATGTATTTACTCTCCTTAAAAGTGGTTCAGGAAGCCAGAACAGGTTATCTCTTGGGGGCAGAAATACAGTTTCCCCCTGCGTATATCTAGCCCTTATGACTTCATTGAAGTCCCCCCACCATACAACTCTCCCTATAACCATCAAATATAGTTCTAAGCTTGTCATGTAATGCCATTCTGTTAGCATAGTGTTGATGACATATATAGTAGTAAAAGGCCAAGGGGTGGAGGAGGGAGTTACCTTGACCATGACATTGATGTCTTGGAGATGGTGGAGACTTCATCATTCTTTAGCATGACATCTGTCCACATGATGACAATGCCTCCTGACAAGACTATAGCAGGGTTCTGAATTTGCCCTATGAATCCTAGCTCCTGGATCAGGTGCTTGTGCTCAGTTATCTTGATTTTCAAGAGGACCAACATGGAAGGCTTGTGCATCTTAACCATCTCAACACAATGTCTCCTAAATTCCCCACTATTAGCCCCACTTGCATTCTAGATGATGAAATTCACTAGTAACCTTGGGTTGGTTTGTGGCTTCCTTTTCATGCATTTGGATTTCCCCTTCACTGTTCGGCTTTCTTGGTTCTCCATTCCCGGAGGAGTCTGAGGAGTTAACTTGCCTTTACTTGTTTTAGGTTCACAACCGAGTCTCATGAGTTGACTCTAAGGCTGATCTTAGGCTTACTCTACATATTACCATGATTTTTCGGCATAGTACGATAAGAATCTCCCCCAGGCCCTTTGAACTCTATTGTTTCCTCCTGTTGTATGAGCATAACTTTGGTCTTGGGCACTCCCAACCTTGCTATCATTTCCTCTAGTTCTGTGTTGGTGCCCTTTAGGTGTTCGTGGATATTTTTGACGTTGTCATTGGTGATGGGGTCATTCTCTTCACTGGTGTCCATGGAGAGAAAGAGTGGATGGGATCCCCTCCCCTAGGGAGTCTAGTGGAAAGAAGGGGAGGGTGTGGATTATCTACTGCATGAGGAGGCTAAAATGGTCTGTTGTCATTGTTTGTTGGTTGAGTGAAAACTGAGCTTTCATGAGAGTTGCCAACCACAACTTGTGGCCATAGTTCAACAAGGCATGGTTCAGGATGATTGTGACCAGTTTGGCCAAGTTGTGTGTGTTTTGAATTACCACTGAGATGGGTATTGTCCCTATTAAGAAGCTTAGGGGAAAGGAAATACCCTTCAGTTCCATATCCAACCATGATGTTAGAATGTGGTCCATGGGGAGTGGGGTAGATGATACCCATATTTGGTTTGGATCCTCCCCTTGGATATGCATGTTGTTGTTGTTGTTGAGTTATTTGATTTCCCCTCCATTGTTAGTGTCTATACTGGTTGTGGAGTTTATCCCAAGAGTTGTGCATTCTTTTTCTTTTAAGCAAAGACTTTCACTATTGGGTTTCCGTGCATGGAGATTTCTTATCATGAGAGATCTTTGAGAGGCGAAAACTTTAGTCAAATCACTAGAGAATGAGTGATGATGGGACGCATAGTGGGTTATGGTGTGAGAGGGAGAGTGGAAATACGTAATTAAATCTCTCTCCTCTTGCCTAATGTTAGTAGTGAGATTGGGCTTAGCCTCATTGGTGGACCCTAGAATTTAACTTGTGTTAGAGTAGGAACGTATCGGATTTGGAATTCATTTAGGGTATTTTCCTTACCCGATGTGGGTGCGTGTTTTCTCCCTTGGGCCACGTGAGAGGCAGGAGGTGCGTGTGTGGTAGTGCGCGTGCCTTGTGCGTGTTCTAAACTAGGTACATGCTATAATTTATGCATTTGGTTTGGTTGTGCTCTAAAGGTCCACACAGTTGTAACTTGGCCTCATATGGACTAAGTTGATTGTCTTGTTAGGGGATAGTTAGACGAGAACCCCGTGCGGTATCTGTTGGGCCTGTCTTGTTTGGTCCATATTCCCCGCAGCCCTAGCACTGCCATGCTCCACAACCCTGATGCTTCCCTCACCCTCATTTATGTTGCTAATTAAGGACGTAAAACTTACCTGAATCTGGTGCTCGCTTTCCACTCCCTGGTTTGTTCTATGTTGCCTCTGATCGTCCATAGTTTTTGAGTCCCTCCGTTCTTCCTTGCCATTTTGATTTCCTTGGGAACTCCACCATTTTCCAGTTTTCCTCGTTGGTACTATGTCCTGCCGTCGATGTCTTTATTATGTCATTTTCCCCTATCTGCCGTTGATTTGGGCATTTCTTGAGCAGATGGCTCAGTCGCCCACACCCTTTGTATAGGATGCCCTCCCCTTCATACTCAATTGGCTGTTTATGTTCACCAATTAGTACCATCGCTTGGAGGGGTACCTCGATGGGTACTTAGATGCAAATCCGTGCATACCTGCCTCTTAAGGTGGCAGGGGTGTACATATCGATAAATTTTCAACAGCCTCCCATCCCTTCTCCCCATTGTTTCTAGTATTTCTCTATCGTAGAACTCTATGGGTAATTGAGGATGCCGGATCCATATAGAAGTGGCATGTATTTTTTATTCCGCTGGTGCGAAGTTTGGTTCCCAATTTCTGACGGGGAGGAAGTGTCCCATGATGAACCATCGGCCTCCGTGCAGTGTAATCATCATGTTCTCTTCTTTTTCAAATCACCACAAAGAAATCTTAGCCCAGATCTACAAGTGTCAGATGTTTACTAGGATTTCATAAGTGTTGCAATTATAATTTTAATAGGTGGTGGGGGGTACCGTTTTCCCAAAGATCTTGACGATTAATGAGAAACGCCATGTGTGGTAAAGTCTGTTTTTTTGTTCTTGGATGAGGATTATGGGCCCAGTAGTGTCGTCAGTAATTGATTTGAATACTGCCTCCGGCTGGTGGTATTGGGTGTTGTATACGTTTGACTTTGTCAAGTTCTTTTCCGCTAGTATTTCTTTAAAGGTGTTAACTTTTTATTTTTTTTGTGTTGATTCAACTTCCATCGGTGTTGAATTTATGTCCAGTGGGTCGGGAGGTTTTAGTGCCGGTGGTGATAGTTGGTCTTGTGCGAGAGGTGGGGATGAGCCATCAAGGGGGGAATAACTGTAGAAAGAGAAGGTCTTGTGGCAGAGATTACTTTTCGATCTATATTTTGAACATATGTTGTTTTAAAGAACTATTACCTTCAAATTTTGGTTTAGTAAAGTAAAATAACAATGGAAGGGTGCGAAAAATTGAATAGATACTATTTTGATTAAAGTTTTTCTCCTACCTTAAAGTGAATATTTTTCTCCAATTTGTCTAGTTTGGTCGTCCTTCAATGTTATTAATAGGCATACAAATGTTATTATAATACGTATTCTTACTTCATTTTATCACTTTAGTACGATGAATTAACGTGAAACACGGGAATTTGAGGAAGTTATTTTAACTGCTTCTCAAAAGAGAGGGAGAGAGCGAATTGCTAAAAGAAATTACTCCCTAGTTGGGGATATGCATTGAAAAAGAAAAAAGAAAAAAAAGAAGAGAGAAAATAAGGACAGAGAAGAACTTTGTAATTAAAAGATTTCTATGTTCTCTCTGTCTCTTTCACGTTTAGGCTTAGCCGTTGTTGTTTATCTCTCTGAATGCCTCATCATTATTCATGGTATATTAATAAATTCTCTTTCTAATAGAATTAAGGTTTATGGAACAGATTTAATATTGATATTATTCAAATTATTGTTTGTAGTCAATTATGGCGACTACTAAGCAAAGAGCGAGGGAATCAACAGGATGGTATCTCAAATTCTGTAAATTTCAATTTCTCAACCTTGCCCAATTAATTTTTTGTATATATATGTTTTGTTTTCTCAATTACCAATATATAATTCTAGGAAATTTCACAGGGTTCAGAGATAGCAATGTTGGTATTTGACTTTTGCAGCCTCCTTTATACGAATTTGAGGCAAGTCTTTAAAATCATTTCTTTTATCTCTCTCTCTCTCTCTCTCTCTCTCTCTCTCTCTCTCTCTCTC
>ML289909.1:1269-12341 GCA_005239495.1 Nicotiana undulata | reverse complement strand
ATATATATATATATATATATATATATATATATATATTAGAAGCTTTGTGTAGTAGCAAAGTGGTTCAGAAATTATTTTAGGTCAATATGTCTGACTATGTGTTTTATTGTTGTAGTTTTTCAAATTCCCTTGTAAGAATTCATGGTGTTACACCGATCACACGAATCAGTTTCCACAATCAAACACAACAATCAATGGCTGCCCGTATCCTTGTTAGAATTCATGGTTCTACACCGGTCACACGAACAAGATTTCACAGTCAAGCTCAACAAACAATGGCTGCATGTATTGCTAGTGGATCAAGATATTGATGATTTAAACTAAAGGAAACTAGCTAGAATTGATTGACTGCTTAATTTTATGAACCAACATGAGATTAAAAAAATTGTAAGAAGTTGTTGAGAATTTTTATATGATTAAGTGATTATTATTGTCTTTAATTTTAATTGTCTTTTGGGTCTTATTTTGATATTGGTTGACCCACCCTCTATTTATAAAGTTTGTGATACTGTGTATCATCTTGAAATTCTTTTTATAATGCTTGTCAATAATTAAGACTAATTGGTGTGAGTTACACACATAAACCATAAATGATAAGAAGCAGGCCACCTAAATGATGGGTAATCCTTTTTAAAAAGTAAAATTAATAACCTGAAACATAATGCAAATTAAAATATGCCAATAGTGTGTAAAGAAACTTTACTAAATTGAACAAATTGTTTGTGCTTTGTTAATTATTAGTTACATGGAAGTCATTTACCAATTATGTTAGAGATCAAAATGCTCGTTAAATGACCAGTAAAGATGGAAATAGAAATCTTTCTTTTGCTATTGATGAATATATAGAGAAAAGAAAATTTCAATTTCAGAACACATGAAAACTGCGAGTAAAATTCATATAATGCCTTAGTCCATAAAATAACGTAAAATTAATAAAGAGACTTGAAACTCCTGTAAAAGAAAGTTTCACAAATAAAGAGAGCATCTATAAAATCAATATGGTCACAAATTCACAATAATATTTGGTTAATTACAAACATGTGCATCAACCGAGTCATGATCGTCCATTTAACACAAAAGATTAGGAAAATACTACATGGGTTAAAGTTTTCCTCCTCTCATATGAANAAAGAAGCAAGCAAGATGAATGAAATAACAACAAACTTGTTGGTAGTTCCTCCGATGTTTGCCAATGAAGCAATATGAACAGACACCCAAGGAACTATTTTTGAAAAGAAATAGGGGTTGAGACCTCTCCGAATGCTTTTATTGTAACAAATAGCCAAATAGCTAGTTTTTATATATATATATATATATATATATATAAAAACTAGCTATTTGGCTATTTGTTACAATAAAAGCATTCGGAGAGGTCTCAACCCCTATTTCTTTTCAAAAATAGTTCCTTGGGTGTCTGTTCATATTGCTTCATTGGCAAACATCGGAGGAACTACCAACAAGTTTGTTGTTATTTCATTCATCTTGCTTGCTTCTTTTTCCAGCTTATCTGCCACTCTATTGGCTTTCCTGTAGCTGTGATTTACTGGAGGATGCCTCAGTACTGCAAGGAGTGACCTGCATTCACATACAATAGTCGTATAAATCAGATAGCCTTTATTGATATTGTGTATTACCTCAGTTGAGTATATGTTAACCTCCAAAGGCATGAAATTGTTTGAGACTGTCATTCTTAGTCCCTGCATTAGAGTTGTTAGTTCAGAGTGTAGAGTGTTGGTGTAATTTATTTTCTCCATGAATACTATCACCCAATCCCCATTGTTATTTTGGATTACTCCTCCTAGTCCACCTATAAACCCATTTTGAAGGGTTGCCCCGTCTGTCTTGAGTTTATAGTGGTCTCTCCTAGGAGGATGTCACTTGGTATATAAGAAAATAGTAGGGATGTCAGTGCTATTAATAGCCACAAGAGTGAACTCAACAACTCTAACTATGACATTCTTACAGGAAACTAGCTCTCTTTTCCTATTGAAATAATTGTTATTTCTAGTGAGCCAATTTTTTCATCGGCAGAATGGGATCAACTCCCCCCCATTTCAGGAGAGATTTGAATTTTTTGTCGTGGATTATGTTGGTGGTGCATCCCCAATTATTTTTCTTATTGGGAGGGTGGTGATATATGGTTAGTTAAGCTCACACGGGATAGCTAGTCCCGGAATAGCTTGGCATTGCCATAACTGGCTATGACATCCTCAATTGATTCTTCCTTTTTATCACAGAAGACCTGGGGTTCAGAGTAATCCCCCTGTGATGCTGGTGTTTTGTAGTAGGAAATATGTCATGTGTCATCAACCACATAAAGTATTTTATCGTGTTAGGTACCTTCTTTGAACAAATCTAATTGAAATTCATCTCAGTACTTTGGTACTGATTCTTAGACTGCTCAAGGGTCATGGAGTAGGCAGACTTGGTAGGGAAAAGTCAATTAAAAGACTTGTTCCACACCAATTTGTCTATACTAAGACGGTTAACATTAGATATGGTGGAGTTTATGCTTGAAGTCACTTTGCCAGGTAGGTTGAAGGAAAAGCTGTTAGGAATGAGCTGGCCATTTAGGAAACAAGCGGCCATGGTTCTGTTCTCCTCTCCCTGTTAAGGGGCCCACTAATCAAAACTCTAAGAGGTTTTAGGTTTTGAATCCATCTGTCATTATAGAGGTTTATTCTATCACCTTTTATGAACTATCCACCTTGATAATTTCTATGAGTCCACCAAACTGTAGGGAGACTTGGTCCTCTACCAGTTCCCTCAGAGTAATACACAGAGACAACAAGTAAAAGAGACATGGAATTTTTACGTGGAAAAATCCCAACTCAAGGGGACAAAAACCACGACCTACACTTGTAGGATTTCAACTTCACTAACTTGTAATCTAAACTATTACAAGCCACTTTGTAATAAATTTCTTACAAAGACATTAACACACTAACTTGTAATACCTATTACAAGCCACTTTGTCACTTACTAGTTACAAAGACTTTTCACTTATGACTACAATAGTCACAACATAAACACACAAGGTTTGTGGTTTAGAGATTCCTAAAACCGTGCTTCTAAGAAAGCAAGTAGGATACAATGAAAAGCAAAATACAAAATTACAATTCAACTAAGAACACCTAACTACACGTAGTAAAACTGGTCCGTCTTAGTGGAGTTGTCTTCTTATTCTTGACACATTTGAGTCTTTAATGCAAAAGCACACTTCAATGCTTGAGAGAATGTGTTTAGTAAATGCTCAAGTGAATAGCTTGTTTGTTTCCAAAACAAGATATTATATCTCTAGGACATCCCAAGAAGGATGCCCATGCCTTGTTAGTACACTTTTCAACCAATGGGAAGTGAATGTTGCACTGTTACTGCACTGTAAAGTGTACAGTTGCAGGCAGTCACTTTTCTGTCACAGCTTTCCAGCTGCAGAGTTGACTTGTACTTCCGTCAGTGAGACTGTCATGGGATCAGGTCCCTCAGCTGTTCCCTATGAGTTCAACAGTACACTGTCCAGATTTCTTGAGTTTAAGCTGACTGGTTGTGCTGGCTACGCATCAGGTCCTTTATTTGGTTCTATACATAAAAGTTTGTTAGATCATCAAAACAGAATACAAGCCCATCAATTTCCCCATTTTTGATGATGAAAAACTTTTATAATTGGTGAGTATTTATATGAACAATCATAACCAGATAAGAGACCAGATCCCCATATTATTCCCCGTGTCTATGTGTTTTCACCTTAATCCCTGCCATCAATTATCCCCTTAACTTTCCCCTTTTGGCATCATAAAAAGGCCCAATCATGATAGAAAGTGTAAAGAAGTCCAACAGAGCTAACTCATGCCCTTATGTGCACACAACATGACAGAAAATAGAATAAGAAGGCAGATAGGCAGTAATTAGAACATAAGAAAGGTTGATTTTCATTCATAACAAAAGATTTAAATACAGAGAAGTCTTTTCTTGGGATAACAAAGACTTCATTTGGACTTTTAAAGGCGGGAGCAATCAAGTGGGATCCAATTGCTAATAAAAAAAATAAAAAAAACTAGCAGCCACAACATCAGCAAATAGACAGACTGGATAGGACGGAAGCCTAGGGGGCACTAGAAGAGGAAGGCTTGGAGGAGGAGGCAACAAAGGTCTTGAGAACTAAATCCATGTGGGCATTGGCAGATGATTGTTCCTCTAGCAGTTTCTCTTGTAGGTGCTCAACCTGCTGCCTGAGCTCATTGTTTTCCTTGGTCAAGCGGGCAACTTCTTCATTTGAGGAAGCAGCAGTACCAGGTCCCCACCATCTTGACTTAACTGAGCCTCCAGTATAGCAATCTGAGCCTTCAACTTCTTGATCACGTCGTTTGCAGCATTCAGCGCATTGATCAACTGAGATATGGTTGAAGTGCTTCCCTCAGCTTTCTCGAAGCACTCACATTCCTTACTCAATGAATCTGATGTAGCCCCAAAGATGATGTCATCCACATATACCTGGACAGTGAGCAGGTTCCTTCCCCGTTTCTTCAGAAACAGGGTGTTGTCAATCTTCCCTCGAGTGAATCCATTGTCCAGCAGGAACTTAGATAATCTCCCATACCAAGCTCTGGGAGCTTGCTTCAGTCCATACAAAGCCTTGTCCAGTTTGAAAATGTACTCAAGATGAGCATGATTTTCAAAACCAAGAGGTTGTTTCACATATACTTCCTCTTTGAGAAAACCATTCAAAAATACGCTTTTCACATCCACCTGGAAAAAGGTGAATTCCATATGAGATGCAAAAGCAATGAGAATCCTGATAGCTTCCATGCGAGAAATAGGAGCAAATGTCTCATCATAATAAATCACTTCCTCCTGATTGTACCCTTGGACAACAAGCCTTGCTTTATTTTTGGTTGTTTTCCCGTTCTCATCCAGCTTGTTTCTGAACACCCACCTGGTTCCTATGATGGTTATGTCTGAGGGTCGAGGTACCAGGTGTCATACTTTGTTTCTTTCAAACTGATGAAGCTCCTCCTGCATAACAATGATCCAATCTACATCCTTTAGAGCTTCCTTGATGTTTTTTGGTTCTATTTGGGATAGAAAGGCTGAAAAGGCTAGGGAGTTTCTGGTTTTGGATCTGGTTTGAACTCCAGAATCAAGGGGAGTGATTATGTTATCAAGGGGATGAGATCTTTTGTGTTTCCAATTTGGAATATGTATTTGATGTGTGGAGGAACTGGGTAGATCAGAAGAGTTCCCCTGCATTCCTCGTTCTGCTACCTGTGGAGTACCTTCCACAGCATCTTCGACTCTTTCTTCAGCTTCAATAGGATAGATTGTGGTACCAGGTTCCTCCTGTGAACTAGAGGAAGAAGATGCATTGCCTTCACTTATCTCTTTAGTTTGGCTCATCATGTCAGCTTTGCCATTTGAGACATCAGATATCTCCGTAGGAACCAGGGGTGGTTAATTGTCTTGATCATCACCATTTCCATCCTTGTTTGAGGAAGGAGTCTCATTGAATAGAACATGGACACTTTCTTCTACACATTGGGTTCTCTTGTTGTACACTTTGTATGCTTTGCTTTGAGAAGAGTATCCCAAGAATATTCCTTCATCACTTTTGGCATCGAATTTTCCGAGTTGATCCTTCCCATTATTCAGAACATAGCACTTGCATCCAAAGGCTCTCAGATAAGTCAAATTCTTTAATCAAATACACACAAGTTAAGGACCAAATACGCTAGCACTTTGTTAAAAGCTATGAGATGAGTCACCCCTAAGCACAATCTATACAGAATCTAACCAGCAAACTTTTATGATTCTTTAGATACAAAAATCTGTTTACAGCTGGTCCTTTAACATATCTACTAAATAATGAGATCATTCAAATAGACATGGAGCTAATTAATAGCATAATTCTTCTTATGATATTTAAACTAAAGAAACGGTAAACTTAAGGCGCCGTCTCGAACACATAAAAAGGTACCTAATCCATAACTTCTACTTACGGAATAAAGAAAAAGTTTTAGTTATATACATGCTGCAAAAGAAACAAATACTCTAACTTATCTATTAAAACACAAAGCATATACAATATTGTTTTAAGCAGGAGCCATAAAATTAGCAATTATCGTATTAACCGTTATAAAATTATTCCTCTAGGTATTTAGTTGTATTCCTATATTACATGAGAACTAAAGTAAGATCTTGAATCAAGGTCGCGATTTTATCCATCAACATAAAATACATACAACTTTCAACACTAACAACTAAAAGAGCTATAGACTTCTGCTAAAATACAGAACACACACTCATTATATGCATCATTAAGGATTTACGAAGCGGTAAAGGTAAGACCTATTCTGTAGGATACACAAATCATGAGAAGCAAACTATAACCCATTGCGCCTAAAACAAATGCTAAATTGCGAACATAAATTAAAACAATCAGAAACGAAATGAAAAGAAAGACACTGACCTTTTGCGGTGCAGTGAACAAGGGCGAGAGTCAAGGTCTACTATTTTCGGCCTCTACTCTGCGACTTTGGACGAGCGTCAAACTCTGAAACAAGAACGGCGATGCCTCTGTTACGATTAATCAAACCAACAGAGGCTGAAAGAAAATGAGCCTTCAAAGTATGGTTATGCGGACTAAAAATGAGAGAAGAATAACAAGTGAAAAAGTATAGCAGTGGCCCGTGAAAAAGGTGCCCAAAATTATCACAAAAATCTAGTATTTATAGGAGATGAATTAAGGCTCTGAGAGATGATTTTGGGCGGGATCCCTTGAGCATAAATTTGAAATCAACGGTTTGAATTTCAGTCTCATTTGAATCCAAACGTTGAAGCCTTCACGTGATTTGTTCAGGTCCTATCCGAAATGATGAAATCTCGACTGAAGCAAACGCGAATTGCTGCATCTTTGAGCATAAAAGTAGAAAGATCATCTTTGAAGAATTGAGATACGCCAGATGGGAGCAGAGGAGAGCAGATTTTATGCTAAAAATGGAGACACAGAGTCTGGCCATGGCTTAGAGAAGCTGGCGTTTTGCTGGAAAAGGAAGACAAAGAAGAGAGAGGGTGGAGATAGCGATTGATTTGGGAAAAAATAAACCCTAGTTAATTATGTATTATAATTATAACTTCAGGAATTGGGCTTTGAAGTAAAGAATAATAAATGGGCTGAGAATTGGACTTGAAATGTTCTTGAAATTCCTTTCTTCCTAGTATTTCTTTGGGCTTCTAACTTTAACAAAATATTTTAATAACTATATTATATGATACTATGTAATATTAGTATATAAAATATTCATTACACTAATTGGTAAGTATAAAACTCTAATGTTCATGGAACAAATATTTGTAAAGCGCAGAATTAAATAAACATTACTATTTAACTAAATAAAGAAAAATTATGCTTTTCACAAAAGGCGATAAGAATGAAAAAACGAATAAAAAAATAATAATAATAACAACGATAATAATAATAATAATAATAATAATAATAATAATAATAATAATAATAATAATAATAATAATGTATAGTAATAGTTGTTTTTTTAAATAATAATAATAATAATAACAACAACAACAATAAAAAATACACATAGTTTGTGTTAAAACAAATAGTAGGATAATTACCTTATATTATTAGTGATATTAGAAGCTTAAAGAAATAATTTGGAAGAAAGGAGGGACAAAATTGGGTGTCAACAGGACCTTATCATGTCTAGTAGTGTTCTATTCCTCCTTTTTGCGATACCATTTTGGTAAGGTGTGTACATAATAGCTAACTGTTCGGTTATTCCTGTTTCATTGCACAATTCTTCAAATTCTTTTGAAAGATATTCACGCCCTCTATCGATTCTTAAGGTCTTAATTCTTTTGTCTAATTGATTCTCAACTTCATTCACATATTTCTTGAAGCATTCAAGTGCTTCAGATTTATGAGAAATCAAATAGACATAACCAAAGCGTGTGAAATCATCAATGAACATAATAAAATATAAAGCACCAGACCTAGCCCTCACATTCATTGGACCACATATATCAGAATGGATTAATTGCAATGGAAAATCAACTCTCTTAGCCTTTTCAAATGGTTTACGTGTAATTTTTCCGGCAAGACAATTTTCACAAATTGGCATTTCAATTTTAGAGAAAGAACCTAGATGTCCTTCCTTAGCCAATCTATTCATTCGATCATGCCCTATGTGACCTAATCTTGCATGTAATGTAATAACATCAACATCATTGTTACTAGAATAACATGTCATAACACAACGATCAACATAATAGTTATACGTAGAAGGATTACAATCTAACACAATAAAACCATCATAACGATGTCCAAAACCATAAAAAATATTGTCTTGAGTAATTCTAAGACCACTGCGACTAAAGTTCAAATTGAAATCTAAATCTAGAAGAACAGACACAGAGACTAAGTTTCGTCGAATCTATGGAACATACACGACATCATGCAACTTCAAAGATCGGCCACCACACATGTTTATTCTGCAAGTGCCTATCCCTTTGAATTCAAGCTTCGCATTATTTCCCACATATACATGCTTTGATCCAGGTGAAACTCGACGAAACTCTATGAACACTTCTCTATCACGACTCGCATGGTCGGTGACCCCCGAGTCTACAAATCCACACAGGATAAGGTTCAGTTAGTAAAACAGTGCTAGAAACATATATAGCACCAAGATATGCAATTTGAAATGTTACCTTTTTTGGCTCAGTGCACTCATGAGCGAAATGCCCTGGAACTTGGCAATTGTAGCACTTCATCTTACTCTTGTATTTCTTCTTGTAGAACCGTTTTCCTTTCTAAGAATTTGGTTTGTTTCTTTTCTTGGAGGATCCTTCTCCGGTCTCCTTACCCTTTCGGTCATTTTTCCAGTTTCTCTTGCGCTTGAAGCTTGATTTTTTTGTACCACTTGATTCTGCCAAAAAGGCATTAGGTATAGCTTTAGCAGCACCAAGCCGCTCGTCTCCAAGCTCCACATGATGGGCAACATCAGCATAAGTTTGATGTTATCATTGTGGGTCAAGTTAACCTTCAGATGTTCCTAATTATTGGGAAGAGACCGAATCACTGCCTGAACCTGCTGCTCATCAGAGAGAATATGACCAACACTTTTGAGTTGAGCAATCATAATTGACATCACCCTTAGATGTTGTTTGACACTGTGAACATGACGCTTTTTGTATGTGTCAAACTTGATTGTCAGCTGTCAAAGGCGAGTCACAATTGTACCCCATATGCCTCTCTTAAATGTTCCCACATGGCTTGAGCAGTAGGATATTGTTCACATTCGTGGATGAGATCATCAGCAACTGAACTTACAATAATTCCACGTGCAGTGGAATCTTTCTTCTTCCAAATATTGTAAGTTTTCAAATCCCTCCTGTGTTGGACAATGTTACCCTCCTCTGGGTGACTCATAGCATGGTTAATACTTTCAAGAGCATCTTACTCTTCGAGTACATACCACATCTTACGACTCCATATGTCGTAATTTTCACCATTCAGTTTGTCACTCTTGTTCAAGTCAGCAATGATACTTTTCGATGCCATGTCTGTTATTAGAGACAATATTACAAGTTTAATTCATCAATATATACTTCAGCCAATTTATGCATGTGATTACACACTCAAGTAAATTAATTATAATATTAGTTCTACATTTAGTATAGAATCGAACGGTCACTACGTTTCCATTCATCATCTATATCTAATTATTTTAATTAATATTAAAATTACTTCTTAGTGTGTACTTTATTTCAAGTATCAATTCATTACAAAAAAAAATGATAAACAATGTATGTAACTGGTGAGACAAGTAACATAATTTAAATTTCATTAAGATAAAACACATAATAACAATTTTACATATTTGCTAGGACATACATGTACCAATCGAACACTAACTCTTGCATATACAAGCTAAAAGGTGCACTGGGCCAAATATCATGATAAATCTCAGTTAATATTTCACCCCAAGGCTCTCGAAGAGAGTCCGCTGAAATAGCTAATGCTTCCCAATCGGCAATTTCTATGTTATTAGCCAATTCAACCATTTTTAACTGAAAAAGGTGTACATGTTCAGGAATGGAAACATTAGGGCCCATTTCAAATTCCTTAAACTCCCTAAATTTCTTTTCTCCCTCCCTTCGTTCAGCCCTTCGATCCTTTAACTCATTTTGACTCGCCCTTGGGATATTCTTGATGACTTCTGTCTCCAAGTCTGAATCATAATAGAAATAAGTCATGCGACGACGTATCCTTCTATGTTGTCCCCTTCCTTGACTTCGAGAGCTCCCACTTAGAGTAATTCGAACTTGTCCATGTTCAGCCATATCTGAAATAGGACCAATGAAACAATAAGAATGGCTCAACACATATCACAATTACTTGTAGAAGATTAATTGAGAGATTAAAACTAAACCTATTCAAATATTAAGAAAACAAGAGTTATCTTCTGGAGAAGAATGCACTACTCAATTAAATTATAAGTTAAAATATGTGATTCAGTAGGAAGCCAATGCCTGACATTAAAGCATTCAATTTCCTGTGTGTTTTGAAAGAAAAAAAAGAGAAATCTTCACTGTTAAGAAAGAAGAAAATTGATGAAAAAGGAAGGGAAATTCCTCACTTACTAATCGTTCATGCCCACCTTAATATTTTTTCCTTTGATTTTACAGGACAAATTCTACCCCTCGCATATGCAATTGTTGATTCGGAAAACGATGCATCGTGGGAGTGGTTCTTTGTGCAGTTTAGAGAAACCTATGGACAAAGAGAGGGAATGTGCATTGTATCAGATAGACATGATGGTATATGGAAAGCAACTTCAATTTTCTATCCAGTAGTCCCTCATTGTGCATGTATGTTCCATTTGTGGAACAACATAAAAACGAACTTCAGGAAGAGCCAAAAACAAATTAAAGAAGTATACTTTGCATTAGCAAGAGCATACACTGTTGAAGAATTCAACAGGCATATGGCAGAGTTAGAAGCTATTGATAGTAGAGTGAAAACATACCTGATGGATATTGGATATGATAAATGGTCC
>MDKH01086503.1:0-45069 GCA_005239495.1 Nicotiana undulata | reverse complement strand
CAGCATTTCACCCTCAGACTGATGGTCAGTCGGAGCGTACAGTTCAGATTTTGGAGGATATGCCCAGGGCTTGTGTGGTTGATTTAGGCAGTCAATGGGATCAGTTCTTACCTTTGGCAGAGTTTGCATACAATAACAGTTATCAGTCCAGCATCGAGATGGCTCCATTCGAGGCTTTATAAGGTCAGCGATGTCGTTCCCCGATTGGGTGGTTTGAGCCTGGCGAGGCCAATCTATATGGTACAGATCTTGTGAGAAATGCCTTGGAAAAGGTGAAGATTATTCAGGAAAGGCTCCGTACAGCTCAGTCCAGACAGAAGAGTTACGCGGATTAGAGGGCGCGTGATGTAGCATTTATGGAGGGAGATAAGGTTATGTTGAAGATTTCGCCGATGAAGGGCGTTATGAGATTCGGGAAGAGGGGCAAGCTAAGCCCCAGGTTTATAGGCCCTTTCGAGGTGTTGAGGCGAGTTGGGGAGGTTGCTTATTAGCTCGCTCTACCTCCTGCCTTATCGAGAGTTCATCCGTTATTTCATGTATCCATGCTCCGGAGATATCATGCCGATTTCTCTCACGTGATTGATTTCAGCACTATTCAGTTAGATGAGAAGTTGGGCTTCGAGGAGGAGCCAATCGCTATTATTGATAGGCAGGACCGCCAGTTGAGGTCTAAGAGAATTTCTGCCGTAAGGGTCCAATGGAGGGGCCAACCAGTCAGTGAGGCGACTTGGGAGTCCGAGGAGGACATGCGGAGCAGGTATCCACAGCTATTCGGCACTTCAGGTACGATTCTACGTCCGTTCGAGGACGAACGTTTGTTTTAGAGGGGGAGATTGTGATGACCCAAAAAGGGGTCATCTTATGCACATCTAATTTGGACTGTGTTCCGAGGCCCGAAAGACTCCATTAATCTCATCTCGATGTGCGTGCACAACCCGGGCGCGTAGCCGGGAAGCCTTTATGTGAAAAACTTGATTAAGAGTTAAATTTGTGATAATTAATTGAATAAAGTTGACTTTGGTCAACATTTTTGGTAAACGGACCCGGATCCGTGATCCGACGGTTCCGGAAGGTCCGTAGGAAAATATGGGACTTGGGCGTATGCCGAAGTCGAATTCTGAGGACCCCAGTCTGAGAAATGAATTTTTAAAGAAAATTGTTTTATGAAAATATTAAAGGCTTATGAAAATGAACTTTGATGTGAACCCTGAGTTGTCGGGCCCGTACTATGATTTCGGAGCCTGGAACAGTTTCAATATGTGTTATATAAGTTATCTGTGAAATTTAGTAAGAAACAGACTTGATTTGATTGGTTTCGGATCAAAATGAGGAAATATTGGAGTTAATGAAGTTTTAAGGTTTTTAAAGAATTTGAAATTTTGCTTGAAAGGTGAGTTTATGTTCCCGAGGTCCGATTGAAATTTCGAGATCGGTAATAGTTCCGTTGTGTCATTAATAACTTGTCTGCAAAATTTGAAGTCATTTTGAGTAGTTTAGGCCGGTTCGGCGCGTTGAAGTGAATTCGAGAATTTCAAAGTTCTTAAGTTTGATTAATTTTGTTTGGGGTTTGATTTTGAGTTTCGTTGTTGTTTTCCATGTTCCGGAAGTTCGAGCGAGTCCGTATCATGAATACAGACTTGTTGGTATATTTGGACGGGGGCTCGGGTGGGCCCAGGTGCCTCCCGGACACCGCACGAGGCCAAAAACCAGCTAAAATAACTGCTGGTGCACAGCAGTTGGTGTGACCGCAGGTGCGGTTGCCCAGCCGAAGGTGCGGGACCGCTCCTGCGGTCCCAGCCTCGCAGGTGCGGAGCCTCCGCTGGTGCGTAACAAATCCCACAGGGGCGGGTCCGCTGGTGCGAAAACTCCCCTCCGCAGGCGCGACCTCAACTTCCTTGCCCAAAGTTCGCTGGTGCGGAACAAATTCCGCAGGAGCGGGTCCGCTGGTGTGGAAACCCCTCCGCAAGTGCGATGCCAGGGTCCCAGGTTTTTTTTGTTTTCCGCAGGGGCGGTGGTTTTTCTCGCAGGTGCGGGACCGCACCTGCGGTCCCAAGGTCCCAGGTGTGGAAATCACTGTTGCCAGCCCCTTTTTAATGTCCAATTACGGGTTTTTTCCTCATTATTCAATATCCAACCTCCATTAGAGCTCCTCCAAGCTAGGGAGAAGACTGCCCAAGTTCAAACTCATCAAGGTAAGTGATTCCTAGTCCGTTTTCATGACTTTTAACATGAATTTCAAATAAAATCCTCTTCCAATTATCTTAAAATTCATAGAATTGATAGAAAAATGTGGGGTTTTGGGAAAATAGTGAAACTTCATTTTTAGCCAAAAATTCCTAAATAAATTATGTAATTATGATCCTTAGGCTTCGGGAAGTTCATTCCTTCGAAAATTTCCGAAATTATTCCATGAGAGGCCGGGGTTGGAAATTGAGAATTCTTCAAGAATAGTGATTTTATTGAATAACTAAGATGAGTTATCACATTTTACATGCATTGATGTTATTATATTTCTTTTGACTAGTTGCGAGTCCTCGGGTATAGAATTCGGAGTTTCGGGCGCAACTGTGGTCCGAGGGGTAGATTCGACACGAGGTGAGTCTCCTTTCTAAACTTGTAAGAGGGAATCGTCCCCATAGGTGATGTACATGCTATGTTTGACTTGTTTGGGGGATACGTACGCGCCAAGTGACGAGATTCCGTACGTAGCGGCTATTATTGTTATGTCCGGGTAGTTAGGCCCACATCATGCCTTGTGTGTTTTTCTTGTAAGGCCTTAGATATGTTTCTTTCTTTTCGTTGAAATGCTCATATAATTTATTGTAATGCTATATTTACTACGAAATTATGTTTTGCATCGTGTCGTTCTTCTAAGGTTCATTTGAAATGAAATTGTGAAATATAAGGGAGCGGGCCGTACGCCACGGCGGATTTGAAATGAAATTGTGAAATATAAGGGAGCGGGCCGTACGCCACGGCGGATTTGAAATGAAATTGTGAAATATAAGGGAGCAGGTCGTACCCCACGGTGGATTTGAAATGAAATTGTGAAATATAAGAGAGCGGGTCGTACGCCACGGCGGATTTGAAATGAAATTATGAAATATTAGGAAGCGGGCCGTACGCCACGGCGGATTTGAAATGGAATTGTGAAATATAAGGGAGCGGGTCGTACGCCATGGCGGATTTGAAATGTAATTGTGAAATATAAGGGAGCGGGTCGTGCGCCACGGCAGATTCAAAGAATTTGTGATTTTTGTTTCATTTGGTGGTCTTACTCTTGGAAGTGCTTTATTGTTTAAGTTCAGTAGCTGTTTGGATTTCTCTACTTTTAGTATATGTACTTGTTGCTTATTTCCCTGACATGCCTACTGTATTTCATCATATTTTATCACATGTTACTACTGCTGGACCCTAGTGAGTATCGAGTCGACCTCTCGTCACTACTTCTTCGAGTTTAGGCGGGATACTCACTGGGTACATATTTATTTAATATGTACTCATGCTGCACTTTCTTTTCTTTTCTGTACTTGACTGTACAAGTCCGGAGGCTGGCACGTCTGACTATCAGGCCGGCGCTAGATATTGATACCGTGGTCATACTTCTCGGTGAGCTGCTTTGTCGGCGACTTCCTAGCAGCACCCTAGAGCTCTTTTGTTACATTTCTCCGCTCATTTAATTCAGACGGAGACTCTGTATATATTGTAGTCATTGTATATTCAGTAGTTGCCCATGACACTCGTGACACTAGTTCCTGGCACATACGCGTAGTGTATATTTATATTTTGGGGTTTTGGGATGTATATCTATGTATGCATTTTATTTTAGCTTGTTTCTACTAGGATTTCACTTCCGCTCAAGGCTAGTATCATGTTTGTTGTTATAAATTGGGAATTCTTGACTGTTTAACTAGATGGGAAAGGTATCACTTGGTGTAATTATTGTTGGCTTGCCTAACCCCGCCATTGGGCGCCATCACGACTCGGATTGGGATTCTGGGTCGTGACAGGCAAGAGCATCACTGATTGGTATTCGGGCCGGTTTGAGGTAAGTAACGATTGTAAATCTAGACTTGAGGGTATGAGACCCCGGTATTTCGTATTGTTTTGATAAATGAGGTGACACACATGCTAGGTGACGGGTGTGTGGGCGTGAACCCATAGAGATTGAGACTTGGTCGGTCCCGCAGCGATTATTAAGACGCGTATTTGATTTGAAATCATATGATATTCTGTATTTTTTAGATTTATACCATATGTTGGGTTATATGCCATGTTTGGGGCCTTGTGCCGACCTGTGTAGACCCTCAGGGGTAGTTTACTACTGTCCTAACACTATTTTTATAGAAAATATTAACTAAACCATGCTTTAAATCTGTTCACTGTTTATTTCTATTTATCACCCTATTTTAGAATATTGAAAGATAATTTGGGCTACGTCCCTGTGATTTGTAGGGAGTTGGGATAAGTACCTGTGATTGTGATAAATTGCCCGAGTGGCTGGTGAGGATGACTCAGTTAGGCCGAGAGCCAGACTTGTGAGGATAGTTAGGGATCGGGCTGCACGCCGCAACACTATATACATCTATATATGGATCGGGTTGCATGCCTCAGCGAGATATGTGGATCGGGCTGCACGCCGCAGCGAGATATATATTGGATCGGGCTGCACGCTGCAGCGATATAGCGGTTGGGCTGTAGGATCCCCTCCCGGAGTCTGTACACTCCCAGTGAGCGCAGTCGACTATTATGGATGGGGCTGCACGCCGCAGCGGGTTATTATACGGATCGGGTTGCACGCCGCAACAGTTATATATATGGTACCTGTTGAGTGTGAGCATTGAACTATGAGAGTAGAGTCACGAGTGACTGAGAGACTTTCTCGAGAGTCTTATTTGTTAGTGACATTGTGCCCAAGTGGCTGATATTTTACGAAACTATTGTTTTCACTCTTCTTTACACTGAGCCCCAAATGAAAAATGCTGAACAAACATTTACACGAATTATAAAATGGAAAACTGGAGTTTTAATGAAATATTCGGAATGTAGATTTCTGGCTTGAGTTTAATCACTTCTTTTGTTGCTTATTATATGGTTTTGCATGATCTTTAAAAATGCTCATCGCTGCACTCAAGTCTTAAGTTATGGTTGTTACTTACTGAGTTGGCGTACTCACGTTACTCCCTGCACCTTGTGTGCAGATTTCAGGTACCGGGGCAGTGAGATAGTTGAGCTACCCCATTTGGAGCGTTGCTCGAAGATTGTTCGGTAGTTGCTCGGCGTCTGTAGCCTACTCTTTCTCCTTCCTACTCTATCATTGTACTTTACTTCCCAGACTTGTTGTAGTAGACAATTAGTATTAGACTATATCTATGATGACCCAAAAGGTCATCCCGTGTATTTTTAGTAATTCTGTATCCCGAGGTCGTGAAAACCTCCTTCTATCTCACCTCAATTTGCGTTCGCAGCCCGGGCGTGTAGCCGGGAAGCCTTTATGTGAAAAACGGAGGAAATTAGCAATTTTGAATTTAAAATGTGAATAAAGTTGACTTTGGTCAGTATTTTTGGGAAACGGACCCGTACTCATGATTTGACAGTCCCGGAGAGTCCGTAGGAAAATATGAGACTTGGGCGTATGCCCGGAATCGAATTCCGAGGTCCCAAGTCCGAGAAATGAATTTTTAAAAGAAATTGTTTTTTGAAAATAAAAGAGGTTTTTGAAAGAGTAATTATATGTGAAACCTATGGTATCAGACTCGTATCTTAGTTCCGGAGCCCGGTACAGGTTTGATATAATATTTGTGTCATATCTGTAAAGTGTGGTAAGAAACGGACTTCATTAGATGTGATTCGGACCTTAAATGCAAAATTTGATGTTTAAAGATGTTTTGAGATATTTCATTGATTTTGGGGTTTAATTCGATGTTTATGATGTTATTTTGGTTATTTGATTACACGAATAATCCCGTAGGATATTTTCGAGGTTGTGTGAACATTTGGTTTGAAGTTCCGAGGGCTCGGATGAGTTTCGGGTAGGTCCCGGGATGTTTTTAAGCTTAAAACATAGTTGTTGCAGGTCAGAGAAGTGAATTCTCTGAACCCACCAGCGAGGTCCGCGCTGGATTTTGTGCTGACCGCGGTAAGGGCCTTCGCGGCCGCACTCGATTTTGTACGGTCCGCGGTGGTGAAGCTGGATCACTGGTCCGACTTCGGAGGCCTATATCTTTTTATCTACAAAGAAAATTGAGACGATTCAAAAATGAAGGTTGTAGCCCTTCGTGTCTAGTTTCCAGAAAGGTAAATAAATCGCAATGTGGACATCTGTAGAGAAAGTTATGGCCAAAATACTAAAGCATGTATCTGCAGTCATTTTTCTTTGTTTTCTTCATTTTGTTTGTTTTTGTTTGTGCGGCCGCACTCCCTTTTTGTGCGGTCCGCGGTTGGAGCCTGAGGGGGGTATATTTAAACGGGATTTTCAGTTATTTTTCATTTTTTAAAATCCTAAAAATATTAAAGGCGATTTTCCAAACACACTTTCTTCTCCAAAATATTAGTAAGTGATTTCTAACTCATTTTCTTTACTCCTTAACTTCTTTTTACAAGATTTCATCCTAGAATCTAGGGTTTTCATGGTGGAATTGCGAATTTAGGCTAAAACCTAAGAATATTAAAATTTGGGGATTTAGACCTCAAATTGAGGTCGGATTCCAAAACCATTTATATATCCGGGCTCAGGGGTAAATGGGTAATCAGGTTTTGGTCCGAATTTCGGGTTCGGGCAGAGCGGGCCCGGGGTCAATTTTTGACTTTTTGGAGAAAACTTTAGAAAACTCATTTCCATGCATTAGAATTCATTCATTTAGCATTTATTGATATAATTAAGTAACTTGTGGCTAGATACGAGCGAGTTGGTGGTGGAATCAAGAGGTAAAGAGGTAGTTGAGGCTTGAATTGTGTTCGTGGCATCGAGGTAAGTGTTTGGCCTAACCTTAGCTTGAGGGAATAGGTTTTGAGTCTTATTTGCTACGTGTTTATTCCATGTCTAATGTATAGGTGAGGTGACGAGTACCTATATGTTGTGGTCAAGCATGCTCGTGAGTCGAATATGAGTAATTATCTGATTTTCATTGGGTTTATTGTGTTATGGATTTAATATCAATTTGGCAGTTATTCAATTGAGGGAAATTTTTGGTTGTGAATACTGTTGAGTATTTGATCGGTTGAGAAATATTTTGTTAAATTATACACTTGTGTAGGATTGGTTATAGTTGTGTCCCTTGCCAGGACGGTATTATTTCTGTTGATTATTCCTTTGCATTTATGGTTTCTTATTGTTGATTCTCTTGACAAACTGTTGTTTTGATAGTTATGTACGAGAGACATTCCGTACCATGTTTATGTTATTTATGTACGAGGGGAAATTCCGTACCATGTTTATGTTATTTATGTACGAGGGGACATTCCGTACCGTGTTTATGTTTATTTATGCACGAGGGGACATTCCGTGCCATGTGATTGATATTTATGCACGAGGGTACATTCGGTGTCATGTTGTTGATATTTATGCACGAGGGGACATTCCGTACCATGTTTATGTTTATTTATGCACGAGGGGACATTCTGTGCCGTGTTGATGATGTTTATGCACGAGGGGACATTCCATGTCGTGATTGTGATGTCTTATGCACGAGGTCTGTGCCGTGTTATGATGTTTTAGCACGAGGGGACATGCCGTGCCGTTTCTTTCCATTTGTTTATTTCGTGTTGTTAATCCTCGTTGTTATTTTTTATATTTGAACTGCTGCCTCGTTCCGTCATTTTCGTATTTGCTGCCCCCTTTCCCCAGCATGTTTCCCCATTATTGTACTTAAGTGTTTTACTCATTGTTGTTATTTCTTGTTATATTTTATTTAAACTGCACATGTGATATTACTTGTCGTGTCCTAGCCTCGTCACTACTTCGCCGAGGTTAGGCTCGGCACTTACTCAGTACATGGGGTCGGTTGTACTGATACTACACCTGCACAATTTTTGTTGTGCAGATCCCAGTGGTAGACCCAGTGGTTACTGATCTAGATGGCTCCCTTCGGTCCATCAGGAGACACTGAGGTAGTCTTACAGACGTCTGCGGGCCTTGGCGTCACCTTCTATCTTATTTCTTTCCTGTCTTTAAATCTTTCTAAGACAGTAGTACTTCATTTGTTTAGACCTATACTTGTAGTATTCATAGACAGTCCGTGAAAATTGTGTCACCAAATTCTGGGAATTTTATTGTGGAAATTGTAATAGTTTTTAATTAAATCGTTAGCTTTCATTTGTTCCACATTTTATTTGTACCGATCTTGTATATCACCTATCAATTGTTAAAAATAAGGAAACAAGTTAGAATAACCAGTAACGTTGGCTTGTCTAGTAGGTTCAACGTTAGGCGCCATCACGGTCCCGACAGTGGGATTTCGGGTCGTGACAAGTATCACTTCTTAGATGCTCACAACGGTTGACTCCAGATGTTAGGGATGTGTTTAGACGTTCTGATCATTTTTATGGTTTTGAAATGCTTATAGTTGTGGAAATTATTATGAAGCATAGGATAATTTATGTATTAAATGGGAACCTTATGATATTTTCAGTAAATTTGACTAGCCTAGTACCACGATAGGCGCCATCACGACCAGTTTAGATTTGGGGTCGTGACACTCAGCGGGAAAGCTTACACTACAACGTAAAATTAGTGATGTCACCGCTCCAATTGAGTTCAGGGTTTGTGCAAGATTGACTCCTTTTTAAGTTTATTTTGGCCTCTTTGCTTTATTTTGACCAAAACCTGCAAGTAAGCACCTTGAGTTAGTTTTCGGCAATACCTTAATGCATTTATGCCCCAAAACCTTAGCAAAACAGAGTAAATAGTAGGTTAAAATCCCTAGTTATCAATAAACAGTGGTGAATAACTATTTGATTAGTTGATGAAGATTATGAGATATTCGGTTGATATAGGTTGGTTCTATTGTTGATTTTTGAGACATGGTAAATTTTTGGACAGTCTTAAAATAGGGGAAACTTTGTCCGATTTTATGTAAAATATCGATGAGGCTTACTTGGGGGCACTAGCTCCTAAGAGCCGGTCATAATCCTAAAAATTGGGTCATGACAAAATTAGTATCAAAGCCTAGGTTATTCTTGTGACTAATGGAGCACACGTTGGAAGTAGTATCTCATTTATGGTTATGCAGCCGGCTATTACCATAATCGTGATTCTGCGAGGGCGTGATAGGATGTGTCTGGCCTTTCTTTTTTTTTCCTCCGTACGTGTTTGACGATTAGGGTCAAATAGATTAATCTAACTCTATTTATCTTGTTACCATATGGCTCGAGCTTGACTATCTGATACCAGTAAAGGCTCGAGGTTCAGGGACATGAAATGTTGCCTTTAGTAGTCGTCTATCCTAGCTAATGGGAAGAGACAAAGGGCCAGGGAAGGTCCGTTCCACCACAATAGGGTATCATACTACCACAAGACGCGTAATAGAATCCACTCTTTAAGTAAATACCGATACACTACTATAACTAGGATATTGTTATCATTGAGTTAATTACCTCTATGCAGAGGAAAAATTGCAAGTGTTATGGATATAATAGATACAAATGAAAAGAATGAGCAACATAATAAGGTTTTAGAGGCCTCATGTACCTAAAAGATTATTGAGAACAAATGAATATATTAATAGAGTTAAAAAAATACAAACTCCTAAGTTTACCATTTTGTTAGTTTGGAGGACTCACATGCTCTTCATGAATACCTAAGACATTATAAACTCTAGGATATTGCAGTGCAGGTCCATGAAGCTAGAACTTTACAAAGCATAGAACAAGGCAGTAAATATATGGCATGATACCTTACTATTAATAATGCTGATAGGTGAACGCAACTAACTTGGGAACGAGTTCACATTGAAATTCTTGGATAGCCCGAGAAATTCGGCTTAACTTATTTTCTTATTTTTTGACGCTTTCCTTTCTAGTGAAAGACCTTATTAGGTTCCTTACAATACCTAATTGTGTACAACAAAATTGGTTAATGACAAACTCTTAGTAGAAAAGAATTTATGAAAATTCTTTTAGAGAAGGAGCTTCATCGCTTAATGCCAAATTAGGATATGCAGTAGAAAAATGGAATTAAACTGTTTATGAGTCACTTCCTTCTTGAAAGTCAAAAGTGTGAATCTGCTAGGTAGTTTAGGAATTAATTTAGACAATGAATCTATCAATATATGGCACCAATTTTCTCACCAGGATAGATATGCTCCCTACTCGATGTTTGATGCAATACCTCGAGTTTTAGGTTTTGTCGAAAGATTGGTTCCTCATAACAAGGCAATAACCCCACCCCACTTACAAAGACTTTGACTTGGATTAAGGTAGTCGATCTTACTGTAAAGAGTAATGTATACGGTAGAAATCGGGGCTACCCGATTTCTCTCTTTGGTCGAAGAGCTAGGACATCGAGTCCGAAATCGAAACCTCTTTTCATACCGAGACCGACATCAATAATCGAGGCTAGAAAGAGACAGACTCTGAAGTTACATCGGTATAGCTTGATAACGGAAAGGGCGAGATATCTGCGATAGGTCGAGGATCGTGGCGTGAATCTTGGAATAGATCAATCTACCGTGGTTAATAAGATGTTAATATGATTTCCTACTATAATTAGAAGTGTGCCTTCTTTATGACTCCTCTATTATATAAAGAGAAATCCCATTCATTTGTAATCATCATTGTTCACTGATAAGAATAGATACACCCGTTACTTTCATGCTATTTCACTTACTGTTCATTAGAGTTGCTTTATCATTTACTGTTCTTACTATTCCACCTCGAGGCTATCCCAAGTCGAGGTCGAGACCTGGCTAGCATACTGGTTTGATTTATTTTATTCTCTAATTTATCCATTTATTTTCTTGTTTATCAATTGGTATTGAACGAAATCACATATCCTTAAAACCACAATATAAGTTTAATGTTATCCGAATTTGAGGGTAAACAGTTTTGGCGCCCACTATGGGGCTAAGGATAATAGTGATTGTTCAGTGCTGATTCTGATAAAACACATTATTTTATGCTTGTTCTTGTCAAGTATCTTTGCTTTCAGGTTAAAACATGTCAAACTCCCAAAACGCATCCACACATGGTGACAATGTCCTCGGGTTTCACAGGGAAAACGACAATGTGATTGCTCCAGGAGTCGAGGTGCCACAGGATAATCTTGGGGGAGCATCGGTTTCCAACCCAGTTGATGTCAGTTCGCACGTTGCTTTAAATGCGGACCTAGGCGTAGACCCCGAAGGGATTGTACGCAGAGAAGGCCGATCTGGTGGCCAAGGTACATAGGGAAGAGGAGACGGAGGAGTCAGTCTCCAAGTGATATTCAAGATTCTATAGGCCTAGCAAGCCGCTATTGCTCAGCTACAAAATCAACATAGAGCTCCGAGTGGGGTCGAGCCAGAAACCACTCGTCATACCGAGCCAGTGCCAGAGAGGTCGAATGGTAACGATCGGGGACCGATCCTGCAATAATAAAAATGCTCGAGGAGATCACCAAAATAATTGAGTCAGGAGAGAAGAAAATTGAAGCTAATGATAAAAAAGTGGAAACATACAACTCCTAAGTTGATCAGATACCGGGGGCATCACAAATCTTGAAAGGGACGGATTCAAAGAAATTTGTACAAAAGTCGTTTCCTCTGAGTGCGCTGTGAAACCCATTCCAAAGCGGTTTCGTATGCAAGACATACCTAAATACAATGGGACCACCGATCCTAACGAGCATGTCACCTCCTACACATACGCCATCAGGGGTAACGATTTGGAAGATGATGAGATCGGATTTGTTTTATTGAAGAAATTCGGGGAAACCCTATCGAAGGGAGCAATGTGGTACCATGATCTACCACCAAATTCCATTGACTCGTTTTCCATGTTAGAATTCTCATTCATAAAGACACATGCCGGAGCCATAAAGGTTGCGACAAGGAAATCGGACCTTCTCAAAGTAAGACAGAAATGGAACACATGGAGTTTCCATCAGTCACAGATGGGCACGCATGGTCACAGGATCGAGGAGTGTAGGAAATTAAGAGAGGAGGTAGCCCGTCTATTCAATGAGGGCAACCTTCGAGAGTTCCTAAGTGATCGAGCCAAGAATCATTTCAGAGAAAGGGTCGCCAACAGGAAATATGAACAGGAAGAGCCGCAATATGTCATCCATATGATCGTTGGTGGGGTCAACATTCCGTAGGGACCCATATTCAAACACACTATGGTATCAATTACTAGGAAAAAATGGACCCGAGATTATATGCCAGAAGGCACCATATCAATCAACGATGAGGAAGCAGAAGGAATTTCTCAGCCCCACAATGACGCTCTGTTAATTTCTATCTTATTAAATAAAGTTCAAGTTAAGAGTGTTTTAGTGGATCCAGGTAGCTCAGAAAATATCATTCGATCAAGGGTCGTGGAGCAACTCGGCCTACAGGATCAAATCGTGCCTGCAACTCGGGTTTTGAACGGCTTCAATATGGCCAGTGAGACAATTAAAGAAGAGATTATCCTACCGGTGAACGTGGCTGGAACCATTCAAGATACTAAGTTCACGTAATCGAGGGAGACATGAGATACAACGCCCTACTCGGGAGGCCTTGGATCCACAACATGAGGGAAGTCCCTTCGACTCTCTACCAAATGATGAAATTCCTGACGTCAGGCAGGGTAAAAATAGTGTACGGGGAGCAGCATGCTGCAAAAAAAATGTTTGCGGTCGATGAAGTATACCGATATTAGTGCTATCAACATCAGAAAGATCGAGTATCAAAGGTTAATAGGAAGCAAAATAGAAATCACCGCCACCAGCCTCGACCGAATCGGGGAAGCAGGAAATGGATGAAGAAAAGGTAGATTTTTTGACTCCCCGAACTTTTGTTGTTCCCGAAGATTCCTACGATACCAAATCAACGTTCGAAGAGCTAGAACAGGTTATATTGATCGAGTTCCTTCCCCAGCAAAAGGTATAACTGGGAAGGGGGTTAACCCCCGAACTCAGAAAAAAGCTTATTCAATTTCTTATTGATAATATAGATTGTTTTGCTTGGTCCCACTTAGACATGATAGGGATCCCGCTGAAGATAACAACACATCGACTAAGCCTGCACCCAAAGTTTAGACTGATGAAACAAAATAGAAAGTCGTTCCGAGGTAAAGCACGCATTCATAAAGGATAAGGTAACTAAACTTCTCAAAATAGGGTCCATTCGGGAGGTGAAATATCCTGAATGGTTAGCCAATATATTCGTAGTTCCTAAAGAAGGGAACAAACTTAGGATGTGTTTAGATTATAAGGATTTAAACAAGGCATGTCCCAAAGATTCTTTTCCATTGCCGAACATCGATCGCATGATCGACGCCAAGGCCGACCACGAGATCCTTAGTTTTCTCGATGCCTATTCGGGGTACAATCAAATTGAAATGAACCTGGAAGACCAAGAAAAGACTTTATTTATCACCAAGTATGGAACATATTGTTATAATGTAATGCCCTTCGGACTAAAAACGTAGGAGCTACCTACAAACGCCTAGTAAATAAAATGTTCTAAGAACAAATAGTAAGTCAATGGAAGTATATACTGATGACATGCTAGTTAAATCCCTGCGCGCAGAGGAAAATTTGACACATTTGCAGGTAACATTCAAGATACTGAGAAAATACAACATGAAGCTCAACCCCGAGAAATGTGCTTTCGGGGTCGGTTCAGGAAAGTTCCTTGGCTTCATGGTGTCGAATCGGGAATCGAGATCAACCCTGATAAAATCAAGGCTATCGAAGACATCACCGTCATGGAAAACGTTAAAGCCGTGCGAAGGTTGATAGGGCGGATAGCTGCCTTAGGTCGATTCATATCGAGATCGTTGGATCGAAGCCATAGATTCTTCTCTCTACTAAAAAAGAAGAACGATTTCTCCTGGACCCCGATATGCCAACAGACGCTAGAGGAATTGAAGCGATACCTCTCAAGCCCACCATTGCTTCATACTCCAAAGGCAGATGAAAAACTCTACTTGTACTGGGAGTCTCAGAGATCGCGGTAAGTGGTGTCCTGGTTCGAGAAGAGCAATGTACGCAATTTCCTGTTTATTATGTAAGTCGAACTCTAGGAGAAGCAAAAACTAGATATCCACACTTATAGAAATTGGCACTTGCACTGAAACGCCTGTAGGAAGCTAAAACAGTATTTTCAATGTCACCCCATATGTGTATCAACCACTTACCCTCTTCGTAATGCTTTGCATAAGCCCGAACTGTCGGGTCGATTGGCCAAATGGGTTGTTGAACTCGGTGGGTATGAAATCGAATATCAACCTCGAACGACCATCAAGTCTGAAATTTTAGCAGACCTTGTGGACGATTTCACACCAACCCTCGTACCCGAAATCGAAAAGGAACTCTTGTTAAAATCAGGTACATCATCGGGGATGTGGACCCTTTTCACATACGACGCTTCGAATGTGACGGGGTCCGGGCTAGGCATCATTTTGAAGCTGCCCATGGGAAACACTATTAGACAATCCATCAAAACTTCTAAGTTGACTAACAACGAGGCCGAGTACGATGCCATGATTGCAGGTCTCGAACTAAGTAAAAGCTTGGGAGTGGAAGTCATTGAAGCCAAGTGCGACTCTTTGGTGATGGTAAACCAAGTAAACAAAACTTTCGAGGTTCGAGAGGATAGAATGCAAGGGTATTTGGACAAGTTGCAGGTGACTTTGCACCATTTTAAAGAATGGACCTTCCAGCACGTACCTCACGAGCAGAACAGTGAAGCCGATGCTCTTGTAAATCTGGGGTCATTAGTCGAAGAGGATGAAATCAGCTCGGGGACTGTCGTTCAACTCTCGAAATCCGTGATCGAAAAAGGTCACGCTGAGATAAAATCCACAAGCTTAACTTGGGATTGGAGGAATAAATATATCGAGTACTTGAAAAACGAAAATCTCCCATTGGACCCTAAAGAATCGAGGGCCCTACGAACAAAAGCTGCTCGATTCGCTTTGGCTACAGAAGGACGTTTGACGGATTATTAGCAATATGTTCAGGACCAGGGACACCGATTATGTTCTACGAGAAGTCCATAAAGTTACTTGTGGGAACCACTCTGGTGCTGAATCACTAGGTCACAAAATCATCGGAGCAGGATACTAATGGGATAGCATGGAAAAAGACACTGAGGAGTTTGTTCGAAAATGTGATAAATGCCAAAGGTATACACCGATGATCCACTAGCCCCGAGAACAACTTCATTCGGTCCTATCCCCATGACCATTCATGAAATAGGTGATGGATATCGTCGTCCCTCTGCCATCGGCTCCAGGTAAAGCTAAATTCATTTTGTTTATGACTAACTACTTCTTTAAATGGGTGGAAGCAAAGGCCTTCGATAAAGTCAGAGAAAAAGAATTTATAGACTTCATCTGGGATCACATCATATGCCGATTCGGGATACCTACCGAAATTGTATGCGACAACAGAAAGCAATTCATCGGCAGCAAGGTAACGAGGTTTATCGAAGAACATAAAATAAAAAGGATCTTATCGACACCGTATCATCCAAGTGGAAAGGAACAGGCCGAGTCAACAAACAAAACTATCATTCAGAACCAAAGAAAAGATTGAACGACGCCAAGGGAAAATGGAGAGAATTTCTACCCGAGGTCCTATGGGCGTATCAAACAACATCGAAGTCTAGTACGGGGGAAACCCCGTCCTCCTTAGTATATGGCTTCGAAGCCTTGATCCACTCGAAGCCGGGGAACCCAGCGCCAGATTCGACATACAACGGAAGAATCAAATTACGAGTCTATGAATACTAGCCTTGAACTATTGGATGAGAAACGAAGCCGCACTCGTTTGGATGGCTGCGCAAAAACAACACATTGAGAGATATTAAATAGGAGAACCAACCTTCGCCACTTTAGAGTCGTGAACTTAGTATTAAGGAAAGTCACCATCAACACTCGAGATCATAATGAAGGAAAGTCGACCTAAATTGGGAAGGACCCTATCAAGTCCTCGATATCGTTGGAAAGGGATCTTACAAGTTAGGCACGATAAACGATGAACAACTAACAAACAGTTGGAACATCTTACTCCTCAAGCGATATTACTGTTAAGGTATGAGCCTCTCCCTTTTTCATTTACATTTTTCACTATCTTATTTTCAGGTGTTCGAGCAAAATATTGGAGTTATCATCAAGCATGAAGATATTAGAACCCTAAAGTACGCGTTGCACTCTTTTTCCCTTCGACCGGTTTTTATCCTAAATGGGTTTTTCCGGCAAAGTTTTTAATGAGGAAACCATTGTTTGTGGTGACTTAGAGTGTCCGAAGTTTCCTTACTTTCAACCTCGAATACTAGGGGGCGTCACCCTCGGGTGATTTATATTCAAGGGAAAATACATCGTGTCAAAAGGGCCTCGATAGGGAAACTTAGTAATGGGCCAAAACGGTCGAAGGAACCGTGTCCATATAGATTACATGATCCCCAATGGAAAAACATGTACGCATGTATAAATGATTCAAAGAAGCATTTTTCCTTATCAAATATCTTGTGCCTCAAAGAAAATTTTCTACTATACAAGCTCTATGCTTATGATTTTTGTGAAAAATGGCTCAAGGGCCAAGTACAATTACACCTCGAACGGAAAATGCCTCAAGGGCCAAGTACAAATACACCTCGAATGGTCAACCCCCCTACTCGGGGACTGCCGTCAAAAATCAACATGTTCGAATTATCTAAACTCGAATCTATAATACCTCAAAGAGTCACCCCTCGATTTATAGGCCAAGGCCATCATTCTCGAGGAGTAACGCTTCGAACAAGTTCAAAGTGTTGTTGGGAAAATAAGCCCAAGAGGCACACACAAAGTCTACGGCCAAACTAACGCGGCTCGGAGACGTTCGAACCCATCAATAAAAACAGGCCTTCAAATTCTTTGAAAACCGGTTTAAAAAGGCTACCCTCGGCAAAATAACCAAAGAGCTTTGATAAAATTAGCCCTAGAAAATTCTTAAAAGGTATCGAATTATTCAAATACAAACTTGTGCTAAGGCACAAAAAGCAAATGGGTTTCGATCAAACATTAAACCCTCGAAAAACCCAATGGGTAAAAAATACATGCTAAGGCATAAGAAATTTTTACTAAGTCTTTATGCCAAAAGAGGGAAAACATAGCCATCCTTTGGAGGCCATATCGGCCCAATTCAAAGAGCCTAAGGGCCAATACACTTAGAGTTCGAGAACGTGTTCTCACTCAATTCGAACCTAAGGGTTCCACTATTACAAGCTCGAATAAAAACTCACTTGACTACAACTCGAGGATTCATCATTACTCGATATAAGCCTTAAGGGTTTTGTTGCCTTGAGTTTGAGTCTCACTCGAACTCGACTATAAAAACAGTACTATTGTGACTTCGACCAAGTCACCCAAGACCAAAGTCTCAAACATATTGGTCAAAGCATAAAAGTGTGCAAAATATTTTACAAGGCACAAAGCATGTTTGAAGACGAAATTTGGGAAGGAATTCAAAAGAGAAATTTCTTTATATATATGGACAAAAATATGTAAAAGGGACAGACAAGGGTCTTACAAAACAGAAAAGGAAAAATAAATCCTAACTATGCCCGGGGTTGATTTCTTTCTCGGGGGCGGCTTCTCCTTCGGGACCCTCGTTGTTATTAGACCCGCCTTGGTTTCCTTCATCATCATCGTCATCATAGGAGGAGGAAAGCAACCTGGCATCTTCTTCAAGCACCTTAGCTTGAGCTATCTCCTCGGAGAGGTCAAATACTCGAGCATGGATTCCCTTGAGGGTCTCCCTTTGAGATTAGAACTTAGCCAAATTTTTACTCCACCGCACTCGATCGGCGGCCTCCCTCAGCTGAGTTTGGGCAGCCTCGGCATCAGCCAAGTACACAGCTATGGACTTGTCAGCTAAGACCTTCACCTTTTCGACGTTCGCCTTAACCTGAGCAAGCTCAGCCTCGAGCTCTTCAATCCTTCTGGCTAGGGCTGAGCTATTCTCTTTAACGATCCGAAGTTGAACTTTGGTTGATGACAATTTGACCGAGGCAGCCTCTTTCTCCGTAGCAAGGCGATCCATGTTCTCTTTCCACCGATGTCAATCAACTTTAGCCTGATTTACTTCCCCCTGGAACAACTCGATCCTCTCGATATGTTGCTGCCACTGAGACATCGAAGTGTTAGCATCCACCCTTGGATCAAGTCCGTATTTTTTCAAAAGGACATTTACCTGCTCGTTCAACTCGTACTCTTCCTTACGGTCCTTGGCCAAGTCTGCTCGAAGGTCCCTGAGCTCTTCATCTTTGTCCGGAAAGGAGCTTTAAAGCATTCCTCTCCTTCGAGGTCTTCTGGAGCTCGGCCTCGCATTGGCTTAGGTCAACCCGAGACTTAGTAAAAGACTATATGAGAAGAAAGATATAAGTTAGGTTGAACAAAGAAGAAGGAAAAGAAAATTGCAACAGGGGAGATTAACACTACTCGAGATAAAAGGCGTCAGGCCTCTTCGAAGAGGGTAGATGCATCATTGAGAGCAGCGGCATCATCGACCACGGTAAAGTAATCCCGAAAGGGATCCTCTTCACTGGGGACTCCGCCTATGTCAGGGGGTCCGTAGAGCCCAAGCATCCCTTATAGCCTCCTTGGAAAAGGCCGGTAGAGAAGAAGAGTGACCTATTGTCACAGCCCCGAGCGAATCACTCGGGGCGCTTTGTTCAGCCCTAGGGGTCTTAGAACTGGCCCCCTATGGTATGTTTGTTGATGTCCGAGGGATAACCTCGACCTCGGGCGATTCGTGGTCTTTGCCTGAATCTTTCTTCGAGGCCTCCTCTTCATAAGGCCGGGTCTCGACAATCGCCTCCGGCTTTAAAGGCTTGGCGGTCTCGGCCGACTTCCTTACTCGAATCACCAGCACTGAGTCATCGCCCTCATCTTCCTCTTCTTCTTCCCTCTGCTGTTGGACTCCATAGTCAGAGGGATGGAATTTCTCCTGCGTCTTCGAGTTGGGGCCTTTTTAGGTTGGGGGTCCTCGGACTCCGAGACCGTCTTCCTCTTGTAATCTTTCCCCGGCTTCAGAATCAGGGACTTGTCCTCTTCCTCACCACATGAAGGCCTCAAGATCGCGTCTTTATTTAAGCCTGCACTAAAGAAGCTTAGTAAGAAAGAGAAGTATGGGAAGTACCTCAGATATAAGGAAGAAAACACTCACCATGGTTGTTTGCCTCTCATCTGCCCTTTGCCAAGTCACGCCAGTAGCGCCGGCATAGGAGGAAGTCGAGGCCAACATCCGAACCTAGTCTTCAAGGTTGGGGACCGCGGGAGGCATCCAAGCAGCCGCTGCATAATAAATAAAAATATTAGATAAAACAAAAAGCGTCGTACCAAGACTAATGGGAAATACGTTACTTACGATCGGGGTTCCACTTCTCGGGGAACGACAGTTTCTCCTATGGGATGAGGTTGCAGGTCCTTACCCGCAGGAACCAGCTCATCAAACCTCGGTCCTTGTCCTCAGCGACGCTCACTAACAAGGCTTTTGTTGCTCCGTGTTGGAGCTTGATCAACCCTCGAAAGAGTCGTGGTCGATATAACCGCATGAGGTGGCAGAGAGTGAACTGCATCCCCTTAACCTTGCTGGAAAAGAAGCGGAGCATGATCATAATACGCCAAAACGAGGGGTAAACGTGGCCGAGGGTGACCTTGTACCTCTTGCAAAAGTCGACGATAACTGGGTCGAGAGGACCCAATGTGAAGGGGTAAGTGTAAACACTTAGAAACCCCTCCACATGAGTGGTAATACTCTCTTCGGGAGCGGGGATATGTACCATGACCTTGGCCCCCCAGTTACATTCTCTCTTCAAAGCCTCGAGATGGCCCGTGTTATCGAGCAGATGTATCTCGACACTTGTTCACATCGGACAGGGACCGATGGAGGGTTCCCGACTTGGAAGTCAGATTTTAAAGTACATGGGCCAGGAACATACTCGTGAGGGAGCGGTTCCACCAATGTTTTGTCACTAGCCGGTCAGGAAGAAGAGGAAGAACCTTTCTCCTTTTGTGGAATGGTTTTGGAGGTTTTCGCCATTTATTCAGTTAGAAGGAAGCAGAAAGAGGTGAAACTTGGTATTATGGTACTAGCAAAGTTGACTCAACAGGTGGTGAAAGAAAAGAGATGGAGAAAGTTTAAGGGACTAGAGAATTTGATGAAGATGAAAGTAAAATTTTGATTCAACAAAAGAGTCAATATTTATATATTTTCGGCGATGGTTCGGTGGTTCTAGTGAGAGGCCTTCCACTGACAAGCATTAATGGTTTGAGGAACTATACCGACAGGACGTTTCGATAACCTCTGTTGCTTACGTCACAAGGATGACATCACTATCGAGGTCTCCAAAAAATTGAGGCTCAAGTCGTTTCTTATAATTTTATTCTAAGAAACGAGGGGACTATCTGTATACGGTAGAAATAGGTAGCCCCGATTTCACTCTTTGGTCGAAGAGCTAGGACATCGAGTCCGAAATTGAAACCTCTTTTCAGACCGAGGTCTACATCAATAATCGAGTCCAGAAAGAGACAGACTCTGAAATGACATCATTATATCTTGATAATGGAAAGGGTGAGATATCTGCGATAGGTCGGGGATCGTGGCGTGAATCTCGAAACGGATCAATCTACGGCATAATCAGATGATTTCCTACTATAATTAGAAGTGTACCTTATTTAGGACTCCTCTATTATATAAAGAGGAATCACATTCATTTCTAATCATCGTTGTTCACTGGTAAGAATATATACACTCGTTACTTTCCTGCTATTTCACGTACAACTCATCAGAGTTGCTTTATCATTTACTGTTCTTACTATTCCACCTCGAGACTATCCCGAGTCGAGGTCGAGACGTGGCTAGCATACTGGTTTGATTTATTTTATTCTCTAATTTATCCATTTATTTTCTTGCTTATCAATTGGTATTGGACGAAATCACATATTCTTAAAATCACAATATAAGTTTAATTGTTATCCGAATTTGAGAGTAAACAAGTAAGTAAGAGACATAATAGGCGTATGGGAATCAATAAGAAGGACATAATAGAAAATCTTTGGTAGGGATTTTAATATAAATCAGAGAGTTAGTAATTAAGGACATGTTGAGATATTGATCTATTCTTTTTCGGGTTGCTACATCTACAGAGAAATCTCTGTTAGTTGAACATGTGTATAAAAGTTTATTAGATTTGATTTTAGAGAAGGAATATCTGAGCTAGCCAAATCGTACTTGATATGGCTGACTTTTGACGTGTTGATGGGTATAGATTAGTTATCTTATTGCCACACTACCTCTGATTTTCATGTAAAGGTAGATTAATTGATATACCTAGTGACCAGTTTCGTACTAAAAGATTATCATTTACTTATAATGGGCAAAGTTATATCAATTATCAAGATTGAATAATAATTGAAGAAAGGTGGTAGGGGTATCATAACTATGGTCAATTGACATATGAGATGAGACACATCGTTTGGAATAAATGGATACAGGAGACAAGACACATAGCTTGAAGAGGTACCAGTAGTACGAGAATTCTCAATATTTCATAAGGAATTACCAAGACACATCTAATAAAAGAAATAGATTTTAGTATTCATTTGACACATGGCACTCAAAGTATATTATATGACACTAATGCAGTTGAGAGAGATAAATGAACAATTGCAACACATATTAGATAAAGGTCTTATCATATCGAGTGTGTTACCATGGGTGTACCAATATTGTAAAAGAAAAAACCAAAAATAGGTCCCTAAGAATGTATATCGACTACATACAATTGAATAAAGTAACGATACACGATAAAGACACATTGTCTCATATAGATAGCTTGGGTGATCCATTAAAAGTAGTCGTCCCCTTTTAAAAGTTTAATCTTTAGTCTGGTTACCATCAACTTAGAATAATAAATGAATATAATTTGATGTTAACCTCTAGAACCCAGTACAGACATTATGAGTTACTTGTGATACCTTTTGTATTGGTCAATGCTTCGACAACATTTATAGATATAATAAATATGGTGTTCAAGTCGTTTCTGAAAAGAAAAAAAAGGTATCACACTCTTTATTGTGATATTTTGGTATATTCTCATCCCTAGAAAGAACATGAGGATCACTTGAAAAATATGTTGCAGACACCTCCAAATTTTTTTTAGCTTTTTGCCAAACCTTTAAAGCGTGATTTCTGGCTTGAACGGTGGCATCCCTGGGCATATTTTAAGTAAGGAAGGGATTATGGTAAACTCTAAGAAGATAGAAATAGTTCAGAAATGGAAGAGATCAACTATTCCTAAGCTATTTGGCTTGGAAGGCTACTACATGCATTCTATGTATGATTTCTCCAAATAGTAGCGCCACTAACCTAGTTAATACAAAGAAAAGAAAAGGAAATATTCCAGTGGATAAAGGAATCAGGAATGTGAGCAGAGCTTTCAGAAACTCAAAATGTGTTTGACAATCACACTAGTATTAGCCTTACCATAGGACTCGCAATATTATTTGATTCTTTGAGGGGTGCATTAGAATGTTTCTCACTCCTCACGCACAGGGTTGTGTTGTAGCTTATGCTTTAATATAGTTCAAGAAACACTAGCTAAATTATACTACTCATGATTTGGATTTGGTTGCATTGGTTTTGGCTTTGATGGTTTGGGGGCATTACTTGTACTGTGAAACCTGCGAGATTTATAGACTACAAGAGTCAGAAGTACATCTTCCAGCAGAGATATCTAAATCATCATCAACGTAGGTGGATAAAACTATTTAACGACTATGATTGCACTACTCTATATCATCTTGGAAATTCCATTGTTGTGGCTAATGCAATTAATAAAAAAAAATTGATTGTAGGACAGTTTGGCACATATAACTCCTGTAAATAGACTTATGGTTAAGAGTATGCACAGATTAAATGGTACAGGTGTTAGATTTAGGGGAGGAAACAGAGTCGTTGTTGGTTTGAGTCAAGCAAAGTCTTCACTGGTAAATCGCATAAAGGCCACTAAAGAACGATTATGCAAACATCGACATAAGGTCCTACCGAGTAAAAACAAGGATATTCTTATTGACAGTTGTATACTTTGATTAAGTAATCAGTTTTGTGTACCAGATGTATATGTATCATGACGAGTTATTCTTGAGGAGCTCACTACTCTAAGATACAATGTACAACCGGGATCTATGTACTATGACTAGAAGAAAATTATATTTATGGGGAAAAATGAAGGAAGATTGCTTAACCTTTTTTTTAACTGTTTGACTTGTTAGCATATCAACATTTGCGACTCGCAGGTCCACTTCGAGATTTCGAGGTGGAAATGAAATAGAACCAAAGTGAATTTATGACAAAACTATAGGTTATGATTATATGTGGAAAATTATAAATTGGCTTCCATGGTAGGTATACTTTTGCTAGTCAAAACTTCTCGTATTGAGAATAAATATGCACAAATATACATGAATGGGAAATTGGTAAACCCTATGGGGTCTATTGCCCACCATTTATGACAGAAGATCATAATTTACTGTGCAGTTTTGAAAATCTTTCCAAGAAGCATTGGGTACACAAGTAAATTTTAGTAACGCATTTCATCAATGCACAAACCGGCAGTCGAGTACTATACAGATCTTGAAAAATATGTTGAGAGCTCGTATTTTGAGTTTGGAGGTGATTTGTATGCTTGTATGTATTTAGTTGAATTTGCCTGCAACAATAGCTTCCAATCCAGTATTCAAGTAACATCGCATGGAGCTTTGTATAGTATACGAAATTATTTTTCTATCGGATGGTTTGAAGTCGATTAGGCTAATTTATTAGGACCCGACTTAGTAAATAAGAATCTGTTGACAAGGTCCAATAATTAGATCTCTCACAACTCGAAAGAGACTAAAGTCGTATGCGGATAAGAGGAGAATGGACTTAGTTTTTACAATTAGCGATAGAGTGTCCCTAAGAGCCTTCCCGATGAAAGGCGTAACATGATTCAAAAAAGAATTATGTCCGAGAAAGGTTTATGGAGAAATCATACAATTGAAGAAGCTACATCGTAAGGGAAAGATGTTATGCGAGTCAAGCGTCCTCATTTATTTTAGTCTACAACTACATACTTAAATTAAATTTCAGGACCAAATTTTATAAGGTGGAGAGAATGTAATACCTCACATTAAAATAAGGATACTTAAGTAATTTACAAAAAGAAAAAAAAAACAACACACTAATAAAACAACAAAAAAAGAAGAAAAAAAGAAGAAGAAGAGAAAACACAAGCGGGCTTAGCCAATCAGATACGTAAAAGAGCTTCAGGAGAAGCTTTAGTTAGAATGGGTTTTTGAGAATGGGGATTTTAAAAGAACCAGAAAAACTCTCGTGCGGGAAAAGGAAAAATAAGTCAAAGAAGATATTTGGTGAAAATCTTTTCATCAACAAGGCATAAAAACCAGAAAATTGCTAGTGTATTTTTGTGATAAACTCCAGGTATTACATGTATTATATTCTTTCTTCCTTTAGAAACGGAAGTAGCTTTATATACATAATTCCACGCATGACTGAGTAAATATGAGGTTAGATTAGATTCCGAGTTTAAACAATAAGGTTAATAGATTGAGAGAAATCCATAGGACATTTCATAAATTACAGAGTATATTATATAAATAGGATAAAATTTACAAATTATGGATTAGTTGAATTTCTCATAGAATGGATACAATTAGGCAAATTGATGGTCAAATATGGATCTTTGAGAGTTGTGTATTCTAAATTAGTTATGGATAAACAAATATGATGTGATTATAGTTTGATTGAAGGAAGTCCTGCGAATTGTTTGAGGTGACGCGTTTCGTATTTCGGCACGAGTAGAGTGAGTAGTAATCTTACCGCAATTATAACTTGCATGATTTACACAGGATTTTTAATATGAATATGTTACCGATTATTTTGGGTTGCATGTGAAGCAAGTCTTTTACTCGATATGATATTGAATTAGTTATTTGAGATGATTACCGTTGTTTTAAATATTACCGTTGTCACTAAATTTGTTTTACCATTACTTGAATTTACTGTTATCGAAATAAAATTATATGATTTGATAAAAATCAAAATGCCCTATATTGTTTTAAAATATTTTCTACGAGTATATACGGATTACAGAGACAAGTATAAATGGAAGTAGACATTGAAGGATCCCATAGCTAGCGGCGGGTTCGTTAGACCTGATGCACCTTGTAATTACCGATTACCGTTATAGCCCTCGCTAGTGGGAAGGTAGAACTAGTATATTGTTACCTATTTGCCTCGAGTAGTGACTACCGTTATGCTTGACTTCTTGCGAAGAAGTCCAGTCATACCGATTAAATGATTTGTTCATTGAAACCTCCCAAATATAAAGATTTGCTATGAGACAATATTTATAGAGTTTATTACCGATTTGTTAAATTGATTCCAGTTACAGGAAGCACATGAATAGACTGATTATATTTACCGTTTTTGAGAGAGCATTTTATTTTTATGATAGTTTTTTATTGTTATTACAAAGGCATGTTTTCTGACTTGTCCCGTTGAAAACGGTTGTGGCTAATAAGTGTTATTACTCACTGAGCTAGCGACTCACACCCCGTTATTTTTTTCACAGAGAGAGTAGTTGATGCGAGCGAGGATTTCGTTAACTAGAGTACACGAAATATTAGCGTCAATTGCTATAATCATTTTGTTAGCGTCATGAATATTCGTTCATTAGACCCATGACTAGTATTAGATTCTCTTATAGTGTTTTGGAGATGAATTTAAAATTACTGTGTTGCAAGTGATTAATTAACAGTGGTGAATAACTAGTTTGATTAGTTGATGAAGATTATGAGATATTTGGTTGATATAGGTTGGTTCTGTTATTTATTTTTTGAGACAGGGTAAATTTTTGGACAGCCCTAAAATAAGGAAAACTCTGTCCGATTTTCTGTAAAATATCAATGAGGCTTACTTGGGGGAACTAGCTCCCAAGCGCCGGTCATAATCCTAAATTGGGTCGTAACAGGGTCGTGATAGATTTAAACATAAGCCAACATGCAAGATATTAAAATACAATAAGTTTTACCCGTAAAACGTAACCGTGATTTTTTGTCGAGATAGCTCTTACGAAAATTAGAATATTTAAATTAAATTCATTAGTTTCTCATTCAGGTAGGGTACGCGCGTAACGCGCGTACCCAAAAACTAGTGAGGTAAAAATATCTATACACTATTAACATAAATAAAAAAACCCTATTCTTGACGCCTAAACCTTGTTTTTCACCACTGCCATGGCCTCAACGGCTGGGCAGCCCCCACAACCACCTCCCACCCTAGCCCAGCCCTCCACGACCATAAACAACCAGCAACAACCCATGGATTATGCGAAAGTAGTGAAACCTACGATGAATAATGCCATGCAAAATCGTGTAGTGACTGTGGAGTCAATTCCATTCAGACGAGCATTGTTTTTGCAAGGACAACCACTGATCAGTTTTTCAGAAGCAGAAGTTGAGCGCATGAACGTGATAGAAGGTTTGCAATATGCAGTTGTGTGTAAATTTTCTTATGGCTGGCCAGAATTACAAGAATTACGTCGAATAATCCCTATGCAATGTGGTATCAAAGGTAAATGCAATATCGAATATCTTAGGGACAGGCATCTATTGATACGATTAACATTATGGCAAGACTTTATTGAATTTTCGTCGAAGAGTGTATATTATATAAAGGACAAGCTAGGGAAGGAATTTCAATTGAGAACCTTGTTGTATGATTCTAAATTCAAGGCTGGAGAAGAAACTTCCAAAGTTATGACTTGGATTTCCTTTCCCAATTTGCTATCTACCTTTTTTGTCAAGGAGTGTCTTTTTTCCTTTGCATCAGCAGTAGGTAAACCCCTCCATCTTGATTTGTCCACAATTAATAAAACACGACGTAGTTGTGCACGTGTGAAGGTACTGGTTGATCTTCTTGCTGATCTGCCTAAGAAGATTCGTATGGACATTATTAATGAAGCAAATTCTAAGGTTAGAACGGAATGGGTAAATATCAAATACGATTATTTACCAAAGTATTGTAGAGAAAGCAAGTTGCAGGGTCATGATATGATCGAATGCTGGAGGATTCACCCTGAGCTCATGGAAACAAGGAATGATGATCAACATGATACAAGGGATACTATGATTGAAGCGAATGCAGAAAAGTACAAAGAAAAAGCTCCTTTGATGATTCTTTCAAGTGGCAAGGTAGTGGGGAATGTAAATCAACAATGGAAGGAGGTTAGGGATAATAGAGGAAAAAGTAAGGAGAAGGCGCCAACTGGAGTGACTAAAACTGGACAAGAGATTGTCACAGTAGATAAACAGACTGTAAGGGTAACAAGGCAAGTACAAACTGCTAACAAATTTGCCATACTGGAGGTGGATAACTGTGAGGGTAAAGAGAACAATCAAATAGCTTTAATTGAGGATAACTCTGGGCAAGAAAGAAGACCTTTTACTAAGGAGACAATAGCTTTGAATCCTACTGCACCAACATTCAATCCTAAGTCTCCTAAAACTGACATTACAAAGAATGGTAACAATGGGAATCCTAATACAGCTGGTAAGATTATGAAGTCTGGGGCAACAAATACAAATCAATATAAGATGGAAACTAGTAAGCAAAAGAAAGCAGAACACATAGGAAAAAACATGGTGGATCAGCAGAATAAGGAAAGCACAGCACAATGGGTGAACATAACCTTTAAAGAAAATGTGGTGGAATTTAGTACATCATGCCAAGAAATACCAATGCAGGTCACTAGAGTAGAAAGGGACATGGCCAAAAATAATGACAAGGAGCAGGTTGAGGATGCAGACTATGAGAAGTTTAAAAGCAATAAGAGGATCAAATGGAAATGTGGCAAACTTTGGGTAGATCAAACAGAAATTGACTCAGAAGAAGTGGAAATACCTGATGAGATGCAAAGTGAAGAAGAACTGGGAGGCGATGCAGATGATGAGGAGGAGCAAAGTGTAAATGGGACATCAAAACAAGAACAAATCACCGAGGAACAGAAGTTGGCATCCAAAGAATTGAATCCCAACAAAGGTGATCAAACAAATATAGAAGGAAACAGGACAGAAGAATTTTTAAATAAAGAGGTGAATATCAATGTGGATGATCCTGGTAGAACATGTGATGAAGATAGGGGAGATAGTACAGTTGTAGCTCTAGACGGTGCAAAAACAACAAAGAAAACTGGGCAGAAAATAATAGAGAATATTGTGAATACGATTACTGTTTCTACTATTTCATTGAAGTCTAAAGTTCCATCGAACCCTACTGTTGATCTTCCTGTGAGTACTATTCCATTGAATAAAAATGTGGTTAATACAGAAGGAATAAGGACTGTAGAGGCCAGAGGTAATAGTGCAGACATGGACTTGGATGAAGAATCATCAACGCAGAATTTTCTCAATGTTGCTAGGAAAGGAGACCTCTCACTAAGACACATTGAAAAGATGAAGTCTGCTACAAAGGGGAGGAAAAAACAATTGAAAGAACCATCCAATGCCCCTACTGGTGGAGTACAAACAAGAAGGACTCTAACTAAATCATTAAATCAGTAATGGATGCACTAATATAGAATGTTAGATATGTAAATACGATGCAAGCATTTGAGAGGATAATCACCATGCACAGACAGAAGCAATTCTAGTTCATTGGTATTATGGAGCCTATGCAACAAGCTAACAAAATTGAAAGATATAGAAGAAGAATTGGCCTAGCACATGCTATATTCAATGTCTCTAACAAGATCTGGGCTTTATTGATGACGTTTCTGAAGTCACAACACTATATAACATGGTGCAACAGCTGACTTTGAAACTATTCCATACTGAGACTCGTATGGAATTAGTTCTCACTTTGGTATATGCCAAATGCGATTCAATAGAGAGAATAGAGCTGTGGGATTCCCTGTATGCAATGGCTAGAGACATGACCACTCCATGGCTTGTAGGGGGAGATTTCAATGTTATATGGGATGAAGAAGAAAAGTATGGGGGTCTTCCAGTGCATATTAACGAAGTTGATAATTTTCGACATTGCGTCAACACTTGTAACTTAACAGACTTGGGGTTCAAAGGAAGTATATTTACTTGGTAGAATGGTCGATCTGACGAAGACTGCATTTTCAAGAGACTTGATAGGTGCCTAGGCAATATTGAGCTACAACAGACCTTCCCAAGACTGGAGGTCACTCACCTATCCAAAATAGGATCTGATCATAGACCTCTGCTCTTAAAGTGTGATTTAGAATCTTCCCCAATCAAGAAAGCATTTAGGTTTCTGAATTTTTGGACAAAGCATGACACTTTCAAGGAGGTTGTTAGGCAGAACTGGAATGTTGATTTTAGTGCAAATCCCTTTACTTTATTCAACCACAAATTGAAGAAAGTAAAAAAGGCACTGTCCACATGGAGTCGTACAACATATGGTGATATTTTCCAGAATATTACAAGCCTAGAGGAGGATGTATTGGTGCATGAAAGACAGTTCGAAGCTCACCCTACAAAAATGAATCGGACTAGGATGCAAAAAGTACAGGCAGAGATGATCAAGTACTTGGCTCTTGAAGAAGAATTTTGGAGACAAAAATCTGGCATGACATGGTTCAAGGATGGAGATAGAAACACAAGATTCTTCCATGCTCAATACAGTGGAAGAAGGAGAAGATTAAAACCAACAAGAATAAAAGACAACACTGGAAATTGGCTGGAAGAGAATGATCATATCGCAGCAGAAGCAGTCAGATTTTATCAAGGACAATTCTGTGAAAATCCAGTTCCTAGTGCCTTTTTTTATCATTGAACATGTGCCAACCTTGGTAAATATGGAGCAGAATGAGAAATTAGACAGCATTCCAACAAGAGAAGAAGTCAGAAAAGCAGTGTTTGGTTTAAGGGGTGAATCAGCAGGTGGTCCAGATGGCTTTACGGGTCTCTTTTACCAGTCAGGTTGGGAGATTATAGGAGATGATATTCATGCTATGGTGCTAGCCTTTTTCAGTGTCCAGCAACTTCCTAAAAGTGTAACTCACACTAACTTAGTTCTTTTACCAAAGAAGAAGGAAGTTAGCACTTTTTCAGACCTTCGACCTATAAGCCTTAGCAACTCTGTGAATAAAATCTTCTCACGAGTCATTCGTTAAAGATTGGTAGATATGCTGCCTAACTTAATCTCAGAGGAGCAAGCAGGATTTGTAAAAGACAGGAGTATAGCAGAAAATGTACTACTAACGCAGGAAATTATCAAAAATATAAGGATCAGAACAGGAGATGGACCAAATGTTGCGATTAAGCTCGACATGACGAAAGCCTATGATAGGTTGTCTTGGTTGTTTCTTACCAAGATGCTGAGGAAATTGGGATTCTCTGAAAGATTTATTGGTCTAGTGTTTGACTTGGTGGGGAACAATTGGTATTCAGTGCTCGTAAATGGATAACCTCATGGGTTTTTCAGATCGTCAAGGGGTGTAAATCAGGGTGATCCACTATCGCCAACCTTATTCATCCTTGCTGCTAAAGCTCTGTCTAGAAGGCTGAATGCCTTGCATCTTAACATATATTTTCGTGGTTTTGGGCTTCCCAAGTGGAGTCCAAAGATCAACCTTTTAGCATATGCAGACGACACCATCATATTTAGTTCCTCAGATACAACCTCACTTCAACTTATCATGGAAGTTCTACACTCTTATGAATCTGCTTCAGAACAGCTTGTAAACAAAGGAAATCAGTTGTGTATTTACATCATTTGGTCGACTTAGAAGTGGTTAGGAAAGTGGAAAGGATTACTGGCCTAGAACGACAAGAATTTCCTTTCACCTACCTAGGATGCCCCATATTCTATGCTCGAAGGAAAAAGGAGTATTATCAAGGAATGATATCCAAAGTACTAGGCAAGTTGCAAAACTGGAAAGGCAAGCTCCTCTCTATTGGAGGCAGGGCAATTTTAATAAAATATGTGTTACAGAGCATGCCCATTCACTTGTTGTCTGTTGTGAATCCACCAAACTTTGTGATAAACAAACTCCATAAGATATTTGCTCAATTCTTTTGGAGCAGTTCCGTGGGTGGTACGAGTAGACATTGGTCTTCTTGGAAAAACTTATGTATGCCACAGGAAGAGGGAGGGATAGGTTTCATATCATTACATGATGTATCCAAGGCACTCTTCTGTAAACTTTGGTGGAATTTCAGGACTAAACCAAGCTTGTGGAGTGCGTTCATGAGTCAAAAATACTGCAAGAAACTTAACTCTGTGATAGTACCTTGGAGGAGGGGCTCACATGTATGGAGAAAAATGATAGAGTGTAGGGACATAATTGAACATCAAATTGCTTGGCACCCTAGAATGGGATCCGCATTATTTTGGTATGACAACTGGACAGGTTTGGGTGCCCAATACTTCCTAGTCCCAGCAGATTTTGGCATTGATGAAGACATTCATAATGTCTATGATGTAGTCGAGAATGGACACTGGAATGTGGAAAGACTAAGGGAGGCATTACCAGAAGAATATGAAACACACATACTAGCTAAGGTGAAACCTCCAGTGATGTACAATGACTTAGACTCCCCATACTGGATGTTAGAAACAAAAGGCAATTTTACTGTGAAGTCAACATGGGAGTATCTTAGGAGGAAAGATGATCCTAAACGAGCATACAAGATGATTTGGATGAAAGGTTTGCCTTTCAAAATAGCCTTTTTTATGTGGAAAGTATGGAAGGCAAAACTGCCTCTTGATAATTTCATGCGTAGGCTAGGATACTCCATGCCATCGAGGTGTTGGTGTTGTGCTGAGCCTAAGGAAGAAATACTGGTACATCTTTTTGTTTCATCCAACGCAACAAGTACAATATGGAAATATTTCCTAAGGAGAGCTGGAATTGCAGTTGAGGGATTGACATTACACCAAGCAATAATAAAATGATGGACTGCACCTGTATTGCCCAGAATTAAACCCATTATGCAAGCCTTGCCATCAAGCATTATGTGGGAGTTGTGGAAAAGGAGAAATGGCCTAAAGTATGGAGAAGCAATATCTGTTAATCGAGTGATCTATCAAGTCTCGACTACTCTGCAATCATTGGTAAAATTCAGAAAGCCAAGACTCAATGTGCCCCACAAATGGCAGGATATGTTATGGATGCTTGAAAACTATACTCCAACATTGACATATGAGAAGGTAATATGGGAACCACCTATGGGAGGATGGATCAAAGCAAATACAGACGGGGCAGCTAGAGGGAATCCAGGGAGAAGCTCTATTGGAGTTTGTTTGCGAGATGATCTTGGTGACGTGGAGTATGCTATGGGCAGGGAAATTGGTGAGGGATCAAATACTGAAGTTGAGGAAATTGCAATTGTGGAGGCATTAAGAATGTGCAGGGAAATGAACTATCCACATATATGGCTCCAAACAGATTCTCTGCTGATGAAAAACATAATCGAGGGCATGTGGAAACCACCATGGAGTATTATAGAGAAGGTGGAGGAAATAATGAACTTGAAGGAGGGGTTCAATTTCAAAATAACACACATATTCAGAGAGGGAAACAAGCTAGCAGATCACTTGGCAAACTATACCCTAGATGTTGGCCATATTGAAGCAACTCACTTTATGGAGTTGGACATACAAAGTAGGAGAATCGTAAATGAAGATAAAACACAATGCCCATATATAAGAGTCAAAGTTGCAAGGAAATAGGAAGAACAACTGATGATATCATAAGATATTACCTTACTCAAATCTGCCTAGAGGAGAGCATGGTAACACTTTTTTGCACTAACAGATTTTGCTTTTTTGCAGGTACTAAGACCATGTTTATACATGGCTCTTTATGGACATCTCATTGGGTGGTATTAGTACCTAGTACTCAGCCTAAAGAGAGGAAGATAAAGAGAATTTTAAACATGGTAGCTGGAACAGAACATAGTCAGGTTATCAGAATCTGCATACTAGAGGCAACATACTGGGGTGTGAAACTGCATTTGGGAGGTGATAAGGTAACAAAAGAAGCAGATCAAAGGAATATTAAGGAAGAGGATAGGGATTCAGGGAGCCAGGCAGATGGAGGTACTGAACAACTTGAGATACTAAATGGATATCATAGACAAGGCTACTGCACAACGAAAGAAACAAGGGAAACAAATAAGATAATTGAGATGTCCAGAAAGTATAACAGAAATGGACAGCAGGGACTAAAGGATATATAATTCTAGAGTCTAAGGGCGAGACATGGTTATGCTATAAAAGAAATATATGGGGTGTCCAGAATGCTTAATCAAATTGGACACAAAAGACCAGAAAAGGGAGCACACATTAGCTGCACAAACTCTTGGTGGACTATACTATTTCCCCATGTTTTAATGAACTATGTGAGGACATTAAACATGGGCAATAGTGTGGATCATGGTTATGTATTGATAAATTTGCATATTGACTCTATGATTGTCAAAAATGTAACTAAGGGAGAATGGAGTTCACTTTGGTCTGTGGCAATGTATATAGAAGAGATCAAGGAGCTAATTGCAAATGTAGGGAGAATAGGGAAATTGAGTAACAAAGGGAGGAGGTATGCTGGGATAAAGTCTGGACTTCATGCTTAAATCCTAAAGGAGGAGAGCATGATGATCCTTTTTTTACTAACCTTGTTTGTTCATTTGGAGGAAACGATACTGTGGTTATGCCCTATTCATTGAACAACTCCCAGCTGGTGATATTAGTACTTGGTACTCATTCCACTGGGAGGGAAGCAATGATAGGCACAAGCATAACAAGGAAGCTTACATGGAGTTTGCTAGGTTGTCATGATCCTATACGGAAACAATGGCATAATCTTGCTCATTGATTTGGTTTTGGACCTCACAAAATGACAACAACCTAGCACATAAGGACAGTATACACAACAATAGAGGGATCAATAAAAGCAATCCAACACTGCCCAGAAAATCAAGTGTAAGATCAAAGGGAAGGGGTTCCTTTGGCTATCAATTTCGGGGGTAAGGAATGTATTTAGGATCATACACCTTATACATTCCACATCCCTAATACATCACAAGGGACACCATACGAAGAAGGAAATAAAAACATGCTGGACAATACACGCATCTCCTCACAAACATCACATGATCACATATGTGTGTTTCAGAAATGAAAATGCGTGGGAAAAAGAAATATATCATCAAAAGGCAGGTACAAATCTTATCACTGGATTACAGAAGGAACACTGGAAGCTCTGGGCGAGGAATGATAATGGACGTAATGTACACGAAGGGGTTCAACAGCATCCATGGCTAAATTTTGAACATTGGTGTACTACATGGTGCACCGGTGGTCTAAGCTATGGAAATAGGCTATTTATGCAAACCTATCAAAGACAACTCAACAATGCAAGGTGGTTAGGCAGTGCAATTTTCATGATCATTCATCATCAGAGGAGGCATTGCTCATTTAGACTATTTCAACAATTATCTAGACTAGTTTTATCATTATTGGGTGTAAAAAAACCCAATTTTGATCATAGGAGTTATGTATCTTCATTTTGTATAGTCCTATCTTCAGTAGGACAACATGACACTCTTGTTTATTTTCTTTCTATATAAATAAAAAAACTAGCCTAGGCCCTGCCTAGTGGATTTAAAAAAAAAAAAAAATTAAAAAAAAAAATATATATATATATATATACTATTAACACTTAACACCCACAACTCAAATAATATTTGTCTTAGCATAACTAACAACCTATACAACGGAAAAATACGTCTCAACAGTTTGGGTATTTGCACAAGAGTTAGTTAATGTCTGTTAATTGTAGGGACAAATATGATTGAATATTGAGAAATATATAATTTTAGCCGCTCTTAAAAATAATATTTAATAAAATGTATAATTTTTTTATATAGTATATTATATACATATTTTTATATACTTTTTGGCTAGGCGATGTAATTCATTTTGGTCGACTGGTCAATTTTATATTTTGTGCTTTTATGTAAGGTTAATGTGCTAATTGATACAAACAAGAAATAAAAGTGGAATAACACAATATACAATCGAGGTATCCACAATAGAAATTAAAATTCACATATACTATTGGCAAACTCAAACATATAAGTAGCTTAACTTAATCATCAAAGTCCTGAAATAGTTACAACTATGATAAGTCTCACATACAAATTTGAAAACATATCATATGATTAATTGTCTCTGATCATACATACCACAATAATTAATTTTATATAACATAATACCATAACAATTAATTCACTTTGAAATGGAAGGAACATGTGATTCCCAGGACCATACATCAGAAACACAGCTAACAGCATCACTCATGGCACCACCATTCTTGAAATTCCGGTTAAATGCATTGACATTTTCGACTCCGATCACCGGATTCTGGCCGGAAATTGCACTCCACGCGTCTTCTCCGGGCACGGTGATGGTCGGAGAGACATTATCGAGTCGACACAAATTATTGTTGTTGGTACCAAGTGGCTGAGGAGTGTTCAAGTAATTTTGAAGAAGATGACTTAAACTTGTTGAGGTTAATGAACCTCTAGCCACCATGTCCTCAGCCAACTTCACCTGCATCGCATAAAAATTTAGTATTAGAATCTGCACGATACGCAAATATTAATAAAAAATATCAGTCGTGTTAAATTATGATTTGACTTGTTTGAACACATTTTAAAATATAAAATGCGTCATGCAGAGAATCACATAAATTGACCATTATTCATGTCATTTTTCTCAAAGGCAAAACGGATTACTTCTAATAGTAATGGTGTAAATTGAATTGGTTGGATTGAAATGGAAAATGGAGTGTAAGAAAAGGAAGAACAGTGGGTACAATACTTTGGCTCTTAATGCTTCCACATCTGATTTGAGCACTCTATTATTAGTCAAAGCATCTTTATATTGTTGAGTTGCATCTGCAAGCTGCTTGAACAATGATTCATTTTCACCTCGATATTGATCAACCTGCAAAAATATGTACGTAAAATACCTCAAAAAGAATTGTAAAAAAAAGGAGAACTTATAACAATTTATTATATCATTAAAGTATTTATATGACAATAAATATTAGTCTGATCTTGGTACAAAGCCTAAATTGCTAATTAGGATGAATGAGTTAACTATTAATATGATGTCGATCTATAATAGACTGATGTTATATCACCTTTTGTTGGAAAAAATAGCCTTTTCGGCTTGGTACACCCATAAAAGGTGCTAGCTTATTACCCGGTCCATTAGGTCTACCCCTAAGCCTAAGTGTATAGTCTATATAAACATCACTATGGGTGTTGGGAGACTCACTTATGCATAAATAGGACGACTAGGGTATATTTCCTACCTCATTAATTAGGTCGTGAAAACAGGGAACCCATCCTCGTAAAAACAGCACGGGCTATATAAACACCAGTATACTTATGCTGGAACTCCAATATAATATGTTGGAGTTTCAGTATACTTATGCTGGAACTCCAGTATAATATACTGGAGTATTGTAGGGATTTTGAACAGTGTTTTCGTTCAAATTTATCTTTACATAAAAAGTGGCTAAATTTCGATTACTTTTGAAAGTGTGACTATTTTTGAATGGTCACTTGTAAATCTGGCTAGTTTTGAATTTATCCCCCTATCCTTTACATGAGTATTAGTAATTCTAGTTGGGTTGCTGCAAACGATCTACTTTCGCAAAGGAGAAACTCGTAAATCTCCTAGCATTATACTCCCTCTGGTCCACAATAAGTGATCATTTTATCTTTGACATATCCATTAAGGAAATACGAACTCCTAGAGAAAAAAAGATGTATTTACTAAATTAACCTTAATTAATTGATACCTTGACACATTGGAATATGTAAATAAGGGCAAATTTTACAAAAATAATAATTTCTTCTTGATTATGTAAATGAACACTAATTTCGAACCAAAATAAAAAAATAAAATGATCACTTATTGTGGACCGGAGGGAGTAACACCTTTCAATATATGACTAGTAAGTCAACTATTTGACATATAATGATTTATTAACTAGTATCACTAAATTTCAGTTCAAAATGGTTGTAATAAGAAAGTTCACAAGCATATAATGATTTTCATAAATAATTCAATGACCATATGTTAGATGATTATTGAATATTGACCTAGAGAGAATTAGTCAAGATGTGAATTAACATGTTAATATGAGGAGATAAAAAAATAGACAGATCTCTGATTTAAATACTTTTATTTTTTTTCCCGATAGAATATTAAGATAAACTCTTATAAAAGAACTATTATTTATTTAAATACCTGATTTTCAAGATCTGCTAAATGTGCTTGCTTTCTTCTTCTCGAACGCCTTGCAGACTCCCTATTAGAGGCTTGCCTAGAAATTGAAATCACCATATCCAAATTATTAGCCAAAAATAATATATATATATATATAGAGAGAGAGACAAATAATTATTAATTTTAATTAATAATAATTTGTAGGTTAATTGACACGACATATTATGTTTTTCAAGAAAAAAATTGTTTCAACGTTTTATTTATGTTAGTAATAAAATATTCTCCCCACATACAAGAAAATCCAGAGTTACTAGTATAATATTTTTACTATATGGTGGAAAAATATAATATTTACCTTCTGATGCGTTTAATATCCAACGGGTCAGTGCTTTGTTCGCAGGGACCCACTTCACCGTCCACGTCATCATCATCTGAATAGGACCCACTTGTTGCTCCCATAACTGGACTGTCCCTCATCTTAGGCGTTATAGTTGGCGTTGGACTCCCAGCTGAGTATTGTATACAAATTCATATGCAAGAAACTTTCCAACTAAAGATAAATTTAAATATATATATATATATATATATATATATATATTGTGTGGGGAGAAATAATTTTTGAAAAATAAATCATTTTCTAGAGAAATTTTCGTTGTTTGGCTGCAGAGGAAACTACCTTTTTGAAAAATGATGTATATATTGGGTGGATCAACCATATGAAATCAAGAGTTTGAAGGAAAAGTTTAGAGAAATCATTTTCTTCTTTTTTGTAAAAAATTGAAAATATATTTTCTGACAACTAATCAAACACCAAAAAATGACCTTTTATCGTTTAGAAAATGAAGCATTTTCGAAAGAATACTCTGTGTTATGACAAACACGCAAATAATATTAAAGAATTAATAGAAAAGGTCATCAAATAAAATAAAAAAACGAAGAAAACAAGGAAAATATATTTTAGAGGGTGAATTTGGATATAAATACCACATATTGAAGACTGTGAATCCACAGTTGCAGAAATGCTGGACTGCTTGGGTGTAAGGTTTGGAGACCAAAGGGGTTTGTCTGTCAGTGCACAATTTGAGAAACCATTTACCATCTCCTGCCATAGTAAGCACAGCGACATCGTCAAACATTGTAACAAAGTGTTATTGAAGAAAATATATACAACAGAGAAGTCAGCCTTTCGGTTACGGGTTCGGGTTCGGCTGAACCCAATAACTTTTGTCCAAACCTTATATTTAATTTTAAAAAATTATTGAATTATTTAAAACTTATTAATTTAGAACCCAATAACTCAAAAAAATTAGAATATTGAACCCATAAGTTTCAAATCATGATTTTGCCTCTGAATATATAATATAACATGAAAATCGATACCAAAGAAAACTTGATTGATTAGTGAAGTATTGTTATAAAGAATATTATACAAAAAAATGACGGTACTACTAAGTAGGGGTGTTCAAAACAAACCAGAAATCGCACCAAACCGATTAAAAACCCAACTAGGTTTGGTTTGACTTGGTTTGGATATATATATATATATATATATAAAAGACTTTATATTGAACTTTTTTTTTAAAATATTAAAATATTTGAGATACTCTCATGTGTTAACCTTGAAAACGTACATTACGAAAATTATTGTTAGACGACTAAGAAAATAACTACCATGTGTTACTAAAAAAAATCTCTATTAGAATATTTTAATAGATCATACGTTTGTCAATTTTTTCAATATTTACCAAATATATATTCACTTATCAAAACTTTATCAATAACTTTAACAAAGTAAGATCGGAATAATATACATGTAACAAAAAAAAACCGAAAACCCGACAAAACCGAACCAATCAAAACCGATATAGTTGGTTTTGCTTGATTTTGATAAAAACTGAATCAACCTCGTCCATGTACACCCCTACTACTAAGTATGCAAAATAAAAAGAAGGGAAGAACTATATTTTGCAATAGTATTATGCACTTGTTTTATCCAATGTGTCACTATTTAAATTTAACTTATACTTATTCAATAAAGTGGAAATGCCAAAACAAAAATAATAGTACTACTTATATTGCATCATCAAGAAAGCTATAGATTCAAAGAAAGAAAAAGGCTATAGATGCGTCTCTTTAGAACTTGAATGGCTATTTCATTAATAAATTAGGTAGCCCAATTTCCATTTGAGAAAAAGGAATGTATAAAAAAAATTATTTTTTTCTATTATTATTGAGTAATTCAAAGGACTTTAGTGTTATTAAATTAAACTACTAGAAAGACTTCACAAAATTTTCCGATTATACTTTCCAAAAAAAAAATAACACTTCTAAAAATGTCCTTAGGGAATTTTTAAATTCCCAACCAAGACTATACTTTCATTCATGTATACATTACTTTATTTATTAATACTTTTGTGTGTGGTATGAAAGAGACAGAAAAATATAATTATTTTCTTATTTTCTTGTTTAGTCTTTTTTGTGGTTTAGTTTATGATGCTGTCATTCTCAATCTATACCTAATTTTTTTGTAATACAAAAAACTAAGACAATCTCAAAATCTCATACTGCCCATACAACTTAATCAAAGGCCTTAATCAATCAACTTACTACTTAAAATAATATTTACTTAGAATTATATAATCAATTTCTTAAACTCAAGTTTTTGTCAGATTCCAAAAAGTTACACAGCAAACCGACCATTCACAGTAACGTGGAAATTCAGTACTTCACTATTTACGGTGGAGCGGAATATTTTTTTATTTTTAATTAACGGTTTTATATTTGAGTTTTTGTTAGAGAGAAATTTTAACTTAGTCAGACTTCAATACATATATCGAACATCGAATGAAAAACTAAAGAAACTCACTTTAGTACTTTAGAAAGATCCTCAAACATTATTTAATTCATTAACTTATTGCTTAAAAAGTCATCCAATTTTTGCCTATTAAGCACAGTTGGAAATTAAAAGGAATCATTTGAAAATAAAGACGAAAGGGGACTAATATAAATCATTAAAATTTTAAAAAAGTTGAAATTTTAGTGAACTCCTATGTCTTTATTACCACTACTTTAACTTTAATTTGATATATTTTTGGCAGATCCCTAATAATTATCTTATGAAATGCTCAATTATATATGTAGGTAAGATCGTATATATTAATCTTTGGGGTAGCTGTCCAGTGATCAAGATGTTATAATTCAAACCATAATATAACGAGTTCATATTTAATTATCTACATTTCACTATTAACCTAGTTAAAAATTGCCTTATAACTACATTTATACTATTCAAATACAAGTTATTATTAAATATTGCCCATACCCTGCCTACTAATTTATTTATTTTTTATCTCAAATCTTTTCTAGTCTAGATTTATAGACAAACTTAATTAGAAAAATGATTTTGTACCACCAATAATAAAGAGTCACGTCACAAATAAAGATGGCCCCTTTATATTTAATATTTCTAAACATGATAAAGTAGCTAGGATCTATTATAAATAATAAACCACCAATTATATACTTTATTTTACCCAATGAGATTCCGAATCTCTGTAGCATCTTCTCTTTAAATATCAACCCACCCTCTTCATTATTCTTGTCCTCATTCAAATAATAATCATCTCATTTCTCCTCCTTTTTAAAGCTCTATTTTCGTATTTGATTAAAAAAAAGATTCGCTAGCCAGCTTTCATGTTAAAAATAAAAAAAATAAGAAGAAAATAGCTGTGCCGTAAACATATAATATATAATTTACTTATATGGCTAAGAAAAGTAAATAATTAATATGGCCAACTAAATTAAAAGAAAATTCATTTTCCAAACAATTTTTTTAGACAAATGTCACAAAAATCAGGCAACATATAATCTCTATAACACATTTTAAAATATACTGATCGTATAATTTTTCTTTTTTGGCACTATTAATACATATAAAACATAAAAAGAAAATAAAAAGACAACCCCATGTCCAAATTTTGAAAAAAATATACATACACACACATTAGAAAATTATTCAAGAAGATGAAGAGGGAAAGTGCTAACCTGATTACTCATAGTAAATGAAGGAGCAACTGAACAAATATCACCAAAAATTTCAACATGAGCATTATTATTATTATTATTATTGGTATTCTGATGATGATCACTGCCTCCAAAACCATCACCAGTTTTAAAATACTCCTCAAAAGCCAATAAAGAAGGGCTTTTCTTCATGTCTCTAATATTTGCAAAATTAGCCATTCTCTTCTCCATATAGCCAAAAGGGAGTGAGGAGATGAAAATATTAGATACTTAGCAATGAAGTAGTTTAGGTTTGGAGTGAGTGGGTGGGGAAAGAAAGAAAGGGGGGAAAAGAAGAGTAGCTAAGTGAGTGATTATATAGAGAAGCCAAAGTAGGTTCCTGATGTAAGGAAAAGCCAAGAATCAATTCATTCGCCAGATAAAGTTGTTTTCTTTAGTCATGAATTATTTTTATATCCTTGCTAGGAGCTATATTTACAATATTACCCTTTTTCTCATTTAAAATTGTTGATTAATGTCAACTTTTACCAAAAAATAATACTCCATCTATGTGCGTTTTCCATCTTATAATAAGGACTCAGGACTTTGTGCAAGCGGGTTCAATCTTAAAAGTGCATAACTTTAGTCATAAAATAGTAGTTGTCAAGTGGGTTCAAATAAAATATTTATACCAAAATTTACGCTACATTAATCGTAATTTATACATTACACAATATTATTTTTTGGTGAAGCGGGATCAACGCTACCTCTTACAATGAGAGCTTCTCACCATCATCGGTTTCAAACTCAAATAAAGGAGGAGAATTACATCCTAAACTTGGAGCTAACCTGGTTGTTTGGTTCGAGGTTTAGGGGCGGAGCTAAAAGTTCTGCTCTGGTTTTGATTGAATCTAATAATTCTTTCTCAAATATTATATTTATATTAAAAATTTATTAAATATGTAAAATATTAAATTTAGAACTCAAACTTGTTACGGTCATTCGAAATTTTATAATACAGAAAGTTGAAATACTGACTACGCCTCTATCAAGGTTGGTAGGGCCAAGCAATGGAATGAAAACTATAGGATGGATCAAACGAGGTCCAAATCGTTAAGGAAAGACCATAAGCAGTCTAACATATACAAGAAACTTTTGATATTTATCACTTTTCGGAAGGTGGCAAAGTTAAAATAGCCATTTAGCTAATAAGTCCGTGGAGATTGAGGTTTCACAAGCGGTACTTCCTGATACTGTATTTGAAGCTTCCTTATGATATGCAACTGAAACAGGTTCTTGCTAATGGTAAGGGAGGGGGGTGAATGTGGGGCTATTCTTATTTTACCGGAGGGGTTTGAATTAGCTCCTCCCGATCGTATTTCTCTCGAGATGAAAGAAAAGATTGGCAATGTGTCTTTTATTTTATTAAGTGGATTCAAAATCTATATGAGAAGCAAAAATGCGAGAAGCTCTTGGATTGAGTCAAGAAGCTTCAACAATTAATATGTTTATATAAAAAAGAATTTTAACTTTATATATATACAGTACAATTATCCGACCAAAAAGATTAAGATGAACCCTCATGATTTGAGCTCTCAAGTTTTTGTGTGAATCAAGTGATGAGCAGTTAGTGTTTCGGAATTTATATTGGGTTTATGAACCAATATATGAATCCAAATTGTATGAATTGTGTACATATTTCTTTACTTATTGGTGAAAATTAATTTTGCATTCAAGAATAAATTAATTATTTTATCGAACTAGGGCAGATCAATGATATGAATTATATGTTGTTTCCGATAATCTATCATGTTTTGCTTCATCTTTGCTTGTTATATTAATGTATGATTTCGAATTGCAAATTTATGATCCAAACTATTTTGGTTGCATAATCGAACGTACCAATATATGAATGCTAATTTATAATTAGTCTAGTTTCTGAGATTGGCGATTGTAATATGTAGTTGAGAAATTGCATTGAATTACTCTACAAAGCCAAATTATGCTTTTGTATAATTAAGTCATATGTTTAACTACGCTAAAATCGGTGGCGAAAATCAAGATTTAAATAATTAGAACAAAATATAAGCTAAGTTAACGAGATATGAGATTGATCATGCTCAACTGTGTCTAATAAAAGACTAAGCGGGCGTTGCAAATATAATCCGGAGTATTATGCCCAGAGTCAAATCCCACAGGGACTTAACGTATCAAAAGAAGCTTGTAAAGTACTAAATTCTTATTAGTCAACCTCCTCAAACTTTATGAATAACAAATGGTGTTGTGATTACTACTACAGCTAACTGAATCTATAAAACTAAGAGTAACTAACAAGCAGTTGTAAACAATTGGAATAAAAGTCTAAGGCAATGGTTTCCCCCGTTGGTTCTTTCCCTAGTTGTATATTCCTATAGCTTTGATTTGGTTGTCTCTATCAATCATGAACTCTCTAGTTATCGTAAATCTTTCTCAAGCATTTATGATAATTTACTAGACACACTCTCTCGAGCTACGCTAGCTATATTTGCGTTACGGTTCACTTCAGATTGCATCCGAGGTATATTATCTCTAACCCAACCTCTAAACCCTCGGTTTTGACTTTCTTCTATACTCCAGCAGTGATGTTGTTCCACAACTACCTAAATATGCACTCTTTCTCAAGCAGATACATAATAAATAGGAACAACTAGTTGAGGGCCCTTCAACAAACTACAATCAAAACGTAGTTGAACAAATAGAGATTAATAACCAACTCAAAACTATACTAACATAATAACGAGTTCAACCCCAACGAGTTTCACCAAAACCTTAGATTAAAGTATTTAGGTACTCATAATAATAACAAAAACTACAAAAGAATTCATAGTCAATGGTAAAAGAACAAAAGAGGAGGATAAAGATTGATGCCCAATTTTCCTCCTTGCCTCTTGCCCTTGCTTTTGATGTTTTCCACTTTAAAAACTGATTCCTTCTTTCTCTTGGGCGAATTCCTTAAGTTTATATAGGGTTTGGCGCTTAAAATCCCGTGTTTTGCACTTTAGTCCCTGAAGTTTACGCGTCCTGCCGCGGTCGCACGGCGGTTACGCCATAACCGCGGCCAAACAGGTTCTCTGAATCTGAGGTTGTTTCCTACCGCGGTTGCACCGTGGCCGCGCCCGAACCGCGGCAGGCCTGCTTCAGCTCTGCTTTTTCTTTTTATTTGGTGCACTTTGTGGGTATTATTTGATTGGCCTCCATTTTCCCGTAATTGACTCCAAAAATGTTCCAACGTCCTTTTCTTGTGATATATCACCTGCAATGCATGAAAATCACTAATCAGAGCATTTTGTTATCAATATTTACATTAAAAACGATACAAAATGTGGCTCCTTAGGGTCCTAATTATAGTAAAATTCACCTATTATCAACACCCCACACTTAAAGTTTTGCTTGTCCTCGAGCAAGTTAAACCACACTTTTAGGCCTAATCGTCTAATGTATTACCCTTTTTATGGCACACCTGCCATTATAAAAGAGCACCCCAAGCAGTGCAACGGCCACACCTCAAGTGAAGACTC
>ML289907.1:56437-94129 GCA_005239495.1 Nicotiana undulata | reverse complement strand
ATGGTGAGTTGCGAATCGGTACTGAATACTGGAAAGTGAACAATTGAGATAGTAAGATAAGACTTTCAGATAATGAGAAGGGAAACAAGTGATACCTATGATCAATTTACAAAGAAAGGTTATGTTAAGATCAGTTACATGTTTGTTGATTACATGTCCTTATACTTGATGTATTTTCTCACATGATTTATTGCTCGGCTTGTATCTTATTTCATTATGTACTGGACCTTAGTGAGTATATATTCTACCTCTCGTCACTACTCTTTACGAGTTTAGACGGGATACTCACTGGGTACATATTTGTTTATATGTACTCATGCTGCACTTTCTTTCTTTTTTCTGCACTTGATTGTGCAGGTCTTGAGGCTGGTCCGTCTGGTCGTTCGCCTGCTGATATACTGATTGTGGTGAGCTGTCTTCTTGGCGTCATCCTGACAGCACCTCTGGAGCCTTCTAGTTTCATTTTGCTCAGTCTTTTGTTCCAGACTGCGGCTTGTATATTTTTTTTGTATATGTATATTCCAGTTGTTGTATCTATGTAGCCGCCCATTGACATTGTGACACTAGTCCTGACACACACTTGTTGTAGTTATCGGGGTTGTATATATATTGGGCCTAGTTGTGGTTCAGCTTGTTTCTACGGCCTTACCCCATATTGTTATTGTATTCCGCCTTTTTATTGTTATTGTTGTTCGTTGGCTTGCCTAACCTCGCCGTTAGGCGCCATCACGACCTGGACCGGTTTTGGGTCGTGACAGATACATTGACCGAGAAGGCAAAAGTTCATATTTTATGAGTTGTTAACACAAAAGCCTTCCAAAAACATATCCGGATTGCGCACGAAAATCGAGGAATGTTTAAAGAAGATATTGGAGGTTTCAAAACACAAAATTAGGTTCAAAAACTCTAGATGGCCTATCGGGTCATCACATTCTCCACCTCTAAAACAATCGTTCGTCCTCGCACGAACATAGAAAAGTACAAGGCTGGTGAAAAGGTGTGGATATCTACTCTGCATGTCCGACTCGAACTCCCAAGTAGCTGACTCGACCGTCCGGCCTCTCCACTGCACTCGAATTGAAAGATAACTCTTTGACTTCAACTGTCAAACCTGCCGGGCTAGAATACCACCGGCTCTTCCTCATAAGTCAAATCATTGTCCAACTAGACTGAGTTGAAATAAACACATGGGATGGATCATCGTGATGCTTCCGGAGCATGGACACATGGAACACCGGATGAACTGCTGATAAACTAGGTGGCAATGCGAACTTGTAAGCCACCTCACCCACTATCTTCAGAATCTTAAAGCGTCCGATGTATCTAGGGCTCAACTTGCCCTTCCTTCCGAACCTCATCACACTCTTCATGGGTGAAAACTGAAGCAATACTCTCTCTCCTACCATGAATGCAACATCACTAACTCGACGCTCAAGATAACTCTTCTATTTGAACTGAGCTGTGGGAAGTCGTTCCTGAATAATCTTAACTTTATCCAAGGCATCCTGTACCAAATATGTACCCAACAACCGAGCCTCCCCCGGCCCGAACCATCCAACTAGTGATCAATACCGCCTCCCGTATAATGCCTCACAGGGAGCCATCTAAATGCTCGACTGGTAGCAGTTGTGTTAGGCAAACTGCGCAAGTGGCAAGAACAGATCCCACAAACCTCCAAAAGTTTATAACACAAGCGCAAAACATATCCTCCAATATCTGAATAGTGCGTTTGGACTGTCCGTCTGTCCGAGGATGAAATGTTGTGCTCAACTCAACCTGCATGCCCAACTCACGTTGTATTCCCCTCCAGAAGTGTGAGGTGAATTGCGTACCTCGATCAGAAATGATACACACGGGCACACCGTGAAGACGGACGATCTCGCGGATGTAAATCTTAGCCAACCGCTCTAAAGAATAGGTAACTGCCACATGAATGAAATGCGCTGACTTGGTCAGCCTATCCACAATAAACCATACCGCATTGAACTTCCTCTGAGTCTGTGGGAGTCCAACAACAAAATCCATAGTGATACGCTCCCACTTCCACTCAGGAATCTCTATCTTCTAGAGAAAACCACCAGGTCTCTGATGCTCATATTTTACTTGCTGACAATTTAGACACCGAGCTACTTATGAAACTATATCCTTCTTCATCCTCCTCCTCTAATAATGTTTCCACCAGTCCTGATACATCTTGGCGGCACCCGGATGAATAAAATATTGGAAACCGTTGGCCTCCTCAAGAATCAACCCACCAAGTCCATTTACATTGGGCACACAAACACGACCCTGCATCCCCAAAACTCCATCATCTCCAACAGTAACTTGCTTGGTATCACCGTGCCGCACTGTGTCTCTAAGGACAAGCAAATGGGGGTCATCATATTGCCGCTCCCTAATGCGCTCAAACAAAGAAGACCAAGCGACTGTACAAGCTAGAACACGACTGGCTCTGAAATATCCAACCTCGCGAACAGATTGGCCAAGGCCTAAACATCTGATGCAAGCGGTCTCTCACTGACTAGAATGTACGCAAGGTTGCCCATACTCCCTGCCTTTCTACTCAAGGCATCGGCCACCACATTGGCCTTCCCAGGATGATGCAAGATGGTGATATCATAATCTTTCAATATCTCCAACCACCTCCTTTGCCTCAAATTGAGATCTTTTTGCTTGAAAAAACACTGCAAGCTCCGATGATCCGTGAAAACCTCACATGACACGCCATAAAGATATTGCCTCCAAATCTTCAGCGCATGAACAATGGCTGCCAGCTCCAAGTCATGGACATGGTAATTCTTGTCATGAACCTTCAACTGTCGCAACACATATGCAATCACCCTGCACACCTGCATCAATACCGCACCAAGTCCAATACGAGATGTGTCATAATATACCGTGTAAGATCTTGAACCTGTGGGCAACACCAACACTGGAGCTGTAGTCAAAGAAGTCTTGAGCTTCTGAAAACTCGCTTCACACTCGTCTGACCATATGAACGGGGCACTCTTCTAGGTCAATCAGGTCAATGGGGCTACTATAAATGAGAACCCCTCCACAAACCGACGGTAATAACCCGCCACACCCAAGAAACTCCGGATCTCCGCAGCTGAAATAGGTCTAGGTCAGTTCTGGACTGCCTCAATCTTCTTAGGATCCATCTGAATTCCCTTTGTCGATACAATGTTCCCCAATAAAACGACTGAATCCTACCAAAATTTGCACTTTGAAAACTTAGCATGTAACTGGCTGTTTCTTAGAGTCTGAAGTATAATCCGAAAATGTTGCTCGTGCTCCTCTCGACTACGGGAATAAATCAATATATCATCAATAAACACAATCATAAAGGAATACAAATAGGGCTTGAACACTCGATTCATCAAGTCCATAAATGTTGTTGGGGCATTTGTCAATCCAAATGACATCACTAGAAACTCATAATGCCCATACCGAGTCCGAAAAATTGTCTTAGGGACATAGGATGCCCTAATCATCAACTGATGGTAGTCAGACCTCAAATTAATCTTCGAAAACACCCTGGCACCCTGAACCTGATCAAATAAGTCATCAGTCCTCGGCAATGGATACTTGTCCTTGATGGTGACTTTGTTCAACTGCCGGTAATCTATGCACATCCTCATTGATTCATCTTTCTTCTTCACGAACAGCACAAGCGCACCCAGGGCAATACACTAGCTCTAATGAAGCCCTTATCAAGTAAATCTTGCAGCTGCTCATTCAATTCTTTCAACGCTGGCGGGGCCATATGGTATGGCGGAATAGTAATGGGTTGAGTGCCTGGAGCCAAATCAATACAGAAGTCAATATCCGTGTCGGGTGGCATCCCCAACAGGTCTGCAGGGAATACCTCTGTAATCTCCCGAACAACTGGTGCTGAATCCATGGAAGAAACATCCGCACTAGAATCACGGACATAAGCCAAATAAGCTAGACACCCGTTCTCGACCATATGTTGAGCTTTCACATAAGAGATAACCCTGCTGATAGAATGGCCAGAAGTCCCTATCTACTCTAATAAAGGCAACCCCGGCAAAATCTAAGATCACCGTCTTGGCGTGACAATCTAATGTATCTTGCAAATCAATAAAGACGTCAATATCCATGTCGGGCGGCATCCCCAACACGTCTGTAAGGAACACCTATGGAAACTCCCCAACAACTGGTACTGAATCCATGGAAGGAACCTCCGCTAGAATCGCGGACATAAGCCAAATAAGCTAGACAACCCTTGTCGACCATATGTCGAGCCTTCACATAGAGATAACCATGCTAGTAGAATGGCCAGAAGTCCTCCTCGACTCTAATAGAGGCATCCCCGGCAAGGCTAAGGTCACCGTCTTGGCGTGACAATCCAATATAGCATGATAAGGTGACATCCAATCCATACCCAAAATGACATCAAAATCAACCATATCGAGAAGTAGAAGATCTACGCTAGTCTCAAGACCCCCAATAGTAACCACACCCGAATGATAGACACGATATGCAATAATAGAATCTCCTACAGGCGTGGACACATACACATAAGAACTCAAAGAATCACGAGGCACCACCGGATATGAAGAAAAGAAGGATGACACATAGGAATAAGTAGAGCCCGAATCAAATAGAACTGGAGCATCTCTATGGCAAACTGAAACAATGCATGTGATAACAGCGTCAAATGACTCAGCCTCATGGATGGTTGGGAAAGCATAACATCGAGGTTGAGCCCCACCACTCTGAACTACATCTCTAAGGACGACCTCTAGCTGGCTGGCCTCTACCTCTAGCAGCTTGACCTCTACCCTAGAAGCCTGACCTCCGCTTCTAACGGCTTGACCTCCACATCTGGCTACTAGACCCCTGCCTCTAGCTGGTTGAGCGGGCAGTGGTGCAACTAATCACTACTAAAAAACGGTTCTATTGGAACAGTTATTTGGTAACGGTTATAGAACTGTTACAATAGATTACTTTTTGGGACGGTTTTAATTGTTCCAATAGAGTGAAAAGTCTTTTGGTACACTTCTGAAGCAAAACCGTTCCAATAGAATAGTAATCTCCACCATAAATGAAGCTATGAGGACGGTTTAATAAGGCGATACAATAGGGATATTTATAGGAACAGTTATCTGAAATAAAATATTTAATGGGACGGTTTATTTTTTCCTCCCTGATTTCCCTCCTACATTTTTATTTAAAAAAAATGAAAAAGAAAAAATGACCCCACAAAAAATAAACTATACTGTAGGGGTTACTAATTAAGTGTTAAAACATAAAACAACGTTCAATCTATCTACAATCCTAGACAAATCCGCCTAAGGTTGTCCATTCTCTACGCCATCGACGAACAGTTTTGGTTACTCCGCCATCGACGAACGGATTGCTTACTCCGACGAAGGAATTCTGACGAAGGAAAACCATTTCGGCTAATATAAGGTAATCTCTGATGTATATTATCGGTATTTTTCTGTGTTCGTGGTTGTTCGCTTTCACTATTGTTTCGCCGGAAGGTTGTTTCGCCGGAAAATTGATTCGCCGCTTATTCTGGTTTCTTTCTCTGGTAAGATTTCATCTAAACCCATTAATTTGCTCTGTCCTTTGTTTATATTAAATGATTTCTAGTTTTTGGTTTCATCTAAACCTGCAATTTTTTTTATTTCTGGTTTGTAAAACTGTAATTATCTAGTTAGTTGGAAAAACAAGTTAAACTTTGTTTAGGTGTTTTTGAGGTATTTTCAGTTGGAATTTTCGATCTGACTAATGGGAAGGATTTGAGCACCAAAATACATGGTCTGTTGTTTTATACTATCGGCAGACTATACGAGCATAGTGTTACATTAAGGGCTTTCTTATTATTTGTTGCTACTTGACTCTTCGTGTTATCGATCACATTTTTTCTATTAGTTTTATTTGTTGTTACTGTCTGCCTGTTGCATTTGCCTAATTTCCATGAACTTCCAAAATCATAACCAGAACTAGGAAGGTTTCTTATTGGTTTCTTTGCTGTGATTTCCATTAGCACCATAACCTATCAAAATATTGGTTTCTTATTGGCCGCTAAGAGCTGACGTCTCTATGAAAAATAGCCCTTGCCTCTCTGCAAACTAACATAGCTCCTAGTGTTCCTCTGTAGTATGCGCTTTTCACTGCTCTGTTCAATACAGGGGCCAATATACGTACATTATAGGCAAGGAAGTATGGGTGTACACACTGTATTAAGTTCCAAAATTTCTTGGAATATGTTCAAGCTTCCCGGAGAAAGAACAAGAGTAGNAAAAATATATTTTGGAATCTGTTCAAGCTGCCTGAAGAAAGCACACGAGTAGATTGAAAAAGATCACTTTGACGCCTATCCAAATGATGAAACTCGAATGCAACATATCCCTGAAGATGTTCCAGTTTCTCAATTTAAGGAACTCCTTAGGTATTGGAACTCTGAGAAACTCCAGGTATGTGACTTTTTACTTGTTCTTCTTCATCTTCTTGAACTTCTTCTTAGAGTTCTTCTTCTTTCTGGTTTTCTCCTTCTCCTTGGCCATTGCTGGTGTCTTTCCCTTCTTTCTCTGCTTTAGGGAATATTTTTAATGGCTTTCTACATAGCAGCCCTTTATAGTAATCATCTAGTGTAATTTCTACTATTTAATCAAAAGGAACAAGCAACAATAATTGATGGGCTTGTATTGTACTTGGAGATATTTAAAAATTTGATATCGATATAGCAACGTGCCTTATTGAACATACAACTATGATATTCGTGGGGTCAGAACTTACCACAAAGAAGGTGAAGATAGTCCAGAAAACTCTGCAATTTCCTATTATTATAGTGCTGAATAAACACAATCTAGTATATGACAAGTAAAGAACCAAAATTTTCATGAAAAGGAAATCTCAGTGTATAGTAAAAAACACAACTCCCTTTTAGTCGAAGAGATTAATTGCTAAACTTTCATGTGAAATCTCAGTAATAGTCCAAAGTTTTAACCCAAGGGAACAAAAATAAGTAATCACTCTTAGGTGAAAACTTGCTTATGACACAAAGTTGCCCGTGGAATGAGGCACTTGCATAGTCTTAGTCTTAGTCTTTGTTGGGGTTCTACTATGATCTTGATGTTGAGCTGCTGCTACTGTTTTTCTTTGCATGCGACGACAATCTATCTCCTCGTTGTTGTTGTTTTTTCTTTGTTTCAATGTTCTTCAATTTCCCTTATATTGTGCTTAATATATAATTCTCAAGTCCTACTTGTAAGTTGTTGTTTGATGTTTCTTTCTGTTTGCAGAGAATGTATAAAACTAACATTGAGAATCGGAAAAAGTTGAAGAATCCTCACACTGCTGGAAAAAGAAGTTTTGCTTTAATTCGCTCTAAGTTGGTGTGTAACTAGCAAATCATGGATTTTTTTTTCAGTTTGAGATTTTGTTTTGTTCATGGCATATCAGTAGGAATGCTAATTCCCTTTCATGTAACTAGGAAAACGACAAGGAAACTTCGGATCCTTTATCAGCAAAGGAAGTCTTTGTAGCTACAAGAAAAAGAAAAGTTGGTCGATTATACAAGTCCTCGGATGAAGATACAACTAGTAAAATTGTGCGAATTATATTTAACTAATGTTATATCGAGATCAATTATTTGTTTCTATTTTTTTACTTTTTATTCACTTGAATTATATTTTTTTTGAATTTGCTTTGTAGGCTGAAATGGAGAAAATTGAAGCACAACAAAACGAAAATGGCAATGAGTCCATAGAGGCATTTGCATCTGTCATGGGACCTGAACATTCCGAACGTCTGAGATTGTATGGACGGGGGGTTACTAAAACTTCTTTGAGAGGGAAAGTAGGATGTTTTGAACCCGCTTCAAATACTTCAAATTCTATACAAGAACTGGAGGAGAAGATACTAATAATGGAGGAAAAAATTGAGGAACAAAAGGCAACTATCCGTCAAGAAGTTGTTGCAGATGTCCTTGCACGACTTCAGCGTTCAGGAATTGATATTGATGCTAACATTATTCTAGCGGCATTGGGTGACAATTCATTGGGAGAAGCTTCATCTGCTCAACAAACAACATTGCAACCAATCCGTCGTCCATCTACTGGTACCAACAAAGAAGGCCAACTCATTCCAGGTATTAACTCATTAAAAATTTAACAATTTTTGTGAGATCTACTGTCTTAGGTTCTCTGCTTTCAAATCTCATGGCTTGTGGACAGCAAGTAGTGACTGCTCTTTTTGTTGGATTATTTTTCTCCTTGCTTAATTCAATCTTAAACAATCCAAATTTCATGATTTAATTCATTTGATGTCACTGGGAAACACTAGTTCTTCATTCTAGTGATCATCTTTATACAATAGACACAAGGAAAAACCAGCGACTCTCCCTTGGACCCTTGTCCCATTTCCTATCTTTATGCTGAAAAAAGTAGTGAGAGAACTATATGGATTCACAGGTCTTTCTTTGGTTCTGGAAAAAGTTACTCCTAGTACCACAAAATATAGAGCTTTTTTCTTTCCATTTTTTGACTCAACATGGGTTTTCTTGTAATTTCCACCTTGTATTTCAAGCTGCAAAATAATACAGAGAGAGAAAGAGTGCGTGTGTCTGTGTGAGAGAGATACATAGACAAAGTGGTAGTATTAGTAATGTAATGGTGTGGCCACTCTGGAGACAGAAGAACACCAACCCCAAATGATTTTCTCTGTAAATTCCTACTCACTGCTACTAAGTGTACTTCTACTACTGGAATTTTACTCTATCTTTGTATAGACTCACAACTTCTTTGTTTCTTTTCCCTCTCTCTCCCTCAGTTTTGTTTTCTCTCTCTAAGCCCAAGACCATGTCAACACTATAGCAGCAAAACTTCCCATTTCTTGATAAAGAACCATTCTTTTTCCATAAATTGTTGAAATCGGAACTTGTTTCTTGTTTGCTGCAAAACAAATCTGTCTCCACCGAGGTTGCGACTGAAGTGACTGCTACTTGAAGAATAATTTAGTTGTGACGTAATAGTGTTCGAAGATGTTAAGGCGGATTGTTTCCTTAAAGATAACAGATTGGAGAGTTGTTTGATATGGTTTGGAGAGTTATTTGATATGGTTTGTCTGTTGTTGATCTGGTTTGTTGTATGTTGTTAAATATCATTGTAACAGATGGGGAGTTGAAAAATATTCTTGTGTATAACATATGTTGTTTTGAGCAGGTTAATTTTTTGGGATAGTCGTATTTATAAAGGAAACTCTGCCAAAAATTTTAAAATTTTAGAGAGTTAGAAATGTTTTTAGTTATCAAATTCGTCATTCAACACTTTGTTATTCAATTATCTTAAAATTTTCTTTGTTTAATTATTTCTGATTGAATTTTGTAGGTGCATTGATTGCGGATGATAGCAGTGAAGACCTTACTTGAGTTTTATTGATCGTTGTTAGACTTTCTATCATCATGTTCAATGATATTTTAGTTTAGAACTTTTTGTATGCAATTAAAACTCATCTATTTTTTACTTTTGAATTATTGATCAAACAATGTATTCATATTTTATTTTTGTATATGTATAATGCGGTTTAGATATTTTAATCTTATTTTGTGGTTTCTATAAGTAATAGTGTATAAAATTTCATTGCATAAGAAATATTTTTCATTTTTCTTCCACAAATATTAGATATTACGATAATGAATTATTGCGATAGACAATATAACCGTTCCAATAGATCTAGCAAATAGCAATAGCAGCCCTCTAATAACCGTTGCAATATGTTGCAATATCCGTTGCAATAGGATATAGATATTTGTTCCAATATATAACAAAACTATTACAATAAATCATGAAAATCGTTGCCATAAACTAAAAAAAAAATCGTTAGTATAATTATAACACAACGGTTTATAACCGTTCCAATACACAGAAAACCGTTCCCATAACCTGGTCAATGGTTGCAATTATAACCGTTACAATAGCCATATATGAAGACGGTTTTGAAACCGTTACACATAACCGTTCCGGTTGGCCTATTGTAACACTGAATCTTAGAACGCGTCATAAACCATCCCATTAGCCCTATAGGGACGGTTGTAGTATCTATAGGCACGATTTTGAAAGGGTTGCCATAGGCTTAATTTCTAGTAGTGAATTTCGGAACTATGGCACGAGAACTCTATTGTGGCGTGCTACCCAATAATCTCGAATAGGTGCTCCTGATATGCCCAAAACCACCACACACAAAACATCCATCCTGGTGTTGTAGCTGTTGAAACTAAGACTAACCTGAAGTCTCAAACGGGCCGCATACCACGATGATAACTCTCACGGATATGAAGTGGCGATGCACTGTAGGCTGGTTGCCCAGAATGAGGCACATACCACGGCTCCTTGAAGCATTGTGGGATGCCTGAAGCATCGACTGTAATGGCCTGGAAGGATGGCCCCTACCAAAAGTACCCCTGCCTCCAGATGAGGCACCACTAAAACCACTGGAATGACGAGTCCTCTTATCAGACCCCTACCCTCTCTCCTGTGCAAGAACCACCTCGATCTGCCTGGCGACATTAGCAGCCGTCTAAAAATAAATCTCGCCCCTAGTCTCATTGTTCATCTGAAGCCTGATAAGGTGAGCGTGTCCATCAATAAACCTCCTAACCCTCTCCCTCTTAGTAGGAAGCAACATAAGAGCATGAAGGGTTAGATCTACAAAATGGGTCTCGTACTGAGTAACAACCATACTGCCCTGCTGGAGACGCTCGAACTATCGACGGTAGTCCTCTCTCAATATTTTAGGGAGGAACTTCTCTAGGAAGAGCTGAGAGAACTGGTCCCAAGTAAATGCAGGAGACCCAAGTGGTCTGGACAATACATAGTCCCTCCACCATTTCTTGGCGGAACCCGTCATCTAAAATACAACAAAATCGACCACATTGGTCTCAACTATACCCATGTTTCGTAGTACCTTATGGCAGTGGTCAAGATAATCCTATGAGACCTCTGAAGGTGCACCACCGAAGCGAACTGGAAAGAGCTTAGTAAACTTTTCCAATCTCCATAAAGCCTCAGAAGACATGGCGGGTCCATCGCCGGCATGTGCCGCAACAACTGACTGAACTACCCCAACTGGCAGGGCTGCTGGAGTCTGATACCAGGGAGGCATCTGCTCCGGAGTGTGAGTAGCGGAAGTCTATGCTCTTCCCCTAGCCTGAGAGAGGGCTGGTGCCATAGGAAATGTACCGGCATGGGCCACACTCTCCATAAGGCCCACCAAATGGACTAGAGCGTCCTGAAGTACTGGGTGGAAATGAACCCCTTTGGGACCTGAGCTGGTCCAACATGTACAGTTTGAGCTGGAATCTCCTCATGAAAATCTACCTGAGGCTCCACTGCTGGTGCTGCTGCTCGAGCTCTAGGTTGTGCTCTGCCCCTGCCTCGGCCTCTGGCACGACCTTTGCCCCTCGTAGGAGCTACTACTGGGGGCTCCGACTGCTGTCTAGCTGAAGATGCAGTATTTGTTCTCGCTATCTGCAAGATATAAAGAATATAAGAGTTCAATCATTAATGGTAGAAATAAAATCGCACGACAGAGAAGAATAGAAGTGAAATTGTTCCTAACTCCAAAGTCTCTAGGAGATAAGTACAGACGTCTCGGTACCGATCTTCAAGACTCTCCTATGTTTGCTCGTGACTCGTGAGATCTATGTAACCTACTGCTCTGATACCAACTTGTCACGACCCGAAATTTCCACCGTCGGGACCGTGGTGGCGCATAACATTTCATTTGCTAGGCAAGCCAACGTTAGAACAATTTATTCATTTTTTTCAACATTTGAGTTAAATAATGAGAAAGACATAACAATCCAAAATAATGTGTGGAAGCTAAAATATCTGATACAACCCTGGACCCGGTGTCACAAGTGCACGAGCTACTAGGATAGTACAAATAAGGGTCTGAAATAACATGAAGCTGTCTGAAAGGAAAGTACATAGCTAAATAAAAAGGGAAGGGGACTCCAGGATCTACGGGCGCTGAGCAACTGTACCTCAAGTCTCCACGAGTTGTCCAATATGAAAATCAACACATCTCCAAGAAATAGAAGCACATCGTACAACACAGAATCCTCCCTTATTTCACCGTAACAACATCAACAATAATATATATATATATATATATATTATTGTTGATGTTGTTACGGTGAAATAAGGGAGGATTCTGTGTTGTACGATGTGCTTCTATTTCTTGGAGATGTGTTGATTTTCATATTGGACAACTCGTGGAGACTTGAGGTACAGTTGCTCAGCGCCCGTAGATCNATATATATATATATATATATATGTGTGTGTGTGTGTGTGTGTGTGTGTGTGTGTGTGTTTGCGTCGCGCAAACCGATCCCACCATATAACAATATTAGTATCATAATTCACCCTTATTTCGCCGTATCAATCCACCCTTATTCCACCTATTGCGTCGTGCAACCCGATCCCACTGTACAATACAAATTCACCCTTATTCCACCATATCAATCCACCCTTATTTCACTTGTTGCGGCGTGCAACCCGATCCCACCATATCAGTACAATTAATAACTAAGTACAATTAATTTCATAATCCAAATCAAAAGAACCACCATATTTGATGAATATAAAACTGAAACAGTAAGGAAACCCTGTACCAACTTGAAAATGATCACGTATGTAATAATACACGGCAAGACCAGTCCAGTAAATGAAATTAGAAGGTGCAAATTCATCAATTAAGGCAAATAACAGCAAGTCATGAAAGCATGAAGAGGTCTAACATTTTTAACAGGAGAATTAATGATTAACAAGTAGCAATTAAAGCATGGAAGACATTTACGGTACATAACAGTTAAAGCAGGGAAGGAGATAATTAAGAAAAATGGATAATCAGCAAGACAAGTTGTCACGATCCAAAAATCCACTAGTCGTGATGACACCTAACCCAACCCGCTAGGTAAGCCAATTAATAACTGATCACTTCGAATAATATTTAACAAGACAATTAAGCAAATAAATTATATGAATCTTATACATTACCCGAGGGCTGGTAGTACAAATCATGGGTTTCTAAGAATAGAATTTACAAAGATTAAAATGAAATAAAAACATAGTCTATTTGAAAAGTACATAAACAGTGTTTTATAGATCTAAAGTTACCACGAACAAGGGGCAGCTACAACCGGGACACATGTACATCTTCAATCCAGCTCCAATCGCACGTACCAACATCAACAGCCAACATCTGCACGCAAGGTGCAGAAGTGTAGTGTGAGTATAACCGACCCCATGTACTCAGTAAGTAAGCAAACCTAACCTTAGGTTGAAAGTAGTGACGAGCTAACACAAAGTTGGGTTCAATACCAAAATCCCACAACAGTTCATAACAACACCAATACAAGTATAAAAGAGGTATCTCAGAAGTAAAGATGTTCAGCTCATTCACAGTTCCAGAAAATGGTCATGCTTTTCAAGTATCTTAGTGAAAAACCCAAATCTCTTACCAAAAATGCGAAAAATACGAGTAAGATTGAAAACTGGAATTTTCCAAATATCCTATCCACAATAAATAAAAAATATTTCATTTTCTTTCCAGATAACAAGTATACAATACCTCTCTATGCCCACATATCAATGTGTATCATAAGTCATGAATGACGTCATACCGTATAACACGAGGAAAAATGCATCTCTATGCATATATGTCACGTGTGCATGCAAATTCCATGTACCTCAGAGATGAATCATGTACTCACACTCTCAGAGTACTCAATCTTATTTTCTCGCATCCTCTCTTACTATGCTCAATGCTCAGCACAGTCAATCACTCAGCGTTGTATAATAATCACTGCGTCGTGCAGCCCGTCCACACACACACACACATACACACACACACACACACATATATATATATTCTTGCTAGGGGCTCACTAGGGGTGTACAGAGAGAGAGCCGACTACGCTCACTAGGGGTGTATAGACTCCGGAGGGGCTCCTTTAGCCCAAGAGCTATATTCCTGCGGCGTGCATCCAGGTCCTATTAAATATAATCAATATATCGTTGCGGCGTGCAGCCCGACCCATAAGATATAATCATATATTGTTGCGGCGTGCAGCTCAACCCATAAACTATAATCAATATATTGATGCGACGTGCAACCCGACCCATAAGGTATAATATAATATACTGCGGCGTGCAACCCAACCCATATGGTATAATATAATATGCTACGGCGTGCAGCCCAAAATGTCACTCTCTCCAGTCTCTCTCACGGGCTCACAATGTCATGAAAACTAGCTCGACAACAATGATATGATGTATCAATAAGAACAACTGAGACTAAGATATGAATGCATGAATATGACTGAGTACAAAATGTCAATATGGCCACTGTGGGTCCTAACAACATCAGCATGAAGTCTAAACATGATATTTAGCATGATTGATAACTCAATTACTTTATCGCATGGTGAATGACCAATTATCAACAACTAGGCCCAATATACAGTGCCATGGAAGCAACAGTGTCCTAATTCATATGGTGCACGCCCACACGCTTGTCACCTAGCATGTGCGTCACCTCAACAATCACATAACACGTATTGTGGGATTTCATACCCTCAACACTACGTTTTGAACAGTTACATACCTCGAACAAGCCAATACCAATGCCGAGCAAGCCAAGCGATGCTCTAAAGATTCCATCACGCGCGTAATGACTATTCGAGCGGCTCGAAACTAGCCAAAAGCAACTCAAATACATCAAAAAATGCCAAAGGAAACAAACCCAATCGATAAAGGTCAAATCTTTAATAAAAATCCAAAAATCGACCAAAAAGTCAAACCGAGCCCGCGCCTTGGAACCTGATAAAACTCACAAAATCTGATAACCCATTCAATTACCAGTCCAACCATACTACTTTTACTCAAATGCGACTCCGAATCGATGTTCAAAACTCAAAAATTCACTTTATGAAATTTTAGATAAAACCCCCAAATTTCACTTTGAAATCATTAATCAAATGCCAAAAATGAAGATGGATTCACAAAATATAACCAAAAATGAGTATAGAACACTTACCAAAATTCATATGGTAAACATCGCATCCAAAAATTGTCCAAATCTAAGCTGAGGCACCTGCACTCGAGTCTATGCCAGTTGTGAATGAATTTTCGGAGGTCTTTCCTGATGGGCTCCCTGGTATTTCGCCAGATAGGGAGATTGATTTTAGGATTGACGTGATGCCAGACACATAACCTATATCATTTCCTCCCTACAAGATGGCACTAGCAGAATTGAAGGAGCTAAAGGAAAAATTGAAGGATTTGTTAGAAAAGCGTTTCATCTGACCGAGTGTGTCATCTTGGGGCGTACCAGTTCTCTCTATAAGAAAAACAGATGGGTCACTAAGGATGTGTATTGACTACTACCGGCAGCTCAACAATGTCACAATCAAAACAAAAGTACCCATTACCAAGAATAGATGATTTATTTGATCAGTCACAGGGTGCTAGGTACTTCTCCAAAATTGATTAACGGTCCGGGTATCACCAATTGAATATCAGGGAATATGATATTCCGAAAACAAATGAGATGATCGACACTTTAAATTTTTGATAATGTCTTTTGGGCTAACAAATGCCCCGACAGCTTTCATGGATCTTATGAATCGGGTTTTCAAGCCCTTTCTTGACTCCTTTGTGATAGTGTTCATTGATGATATTCTTGTATATTAACGAAGTCGAGAGGACCATGCCGATCATCTCAGGGGAGTTCTGCATACTCTTCATCAGAACCAATTGTACGCGAAGTTTTTAAAATGTGAATTTTGGCTTTGGCTTGAATCTGTCACATTCTTAGATCATGTCGTCTCCAGAGAAGGAATTAAGGTTGATCCTCAAAAGATGCTGTGAAGAATTGGCCTAGACCTACAACTCCAATAGAGATTCGTAGTTTCTTGTGAGCGGGATATTATAGAAAGTTTGTGAAAGGGTTCCCTACTCTTGCCTCTCTCTCCGTTGACTAAGTTGACACAGAAGGCCATTAAGTTTCAATGGTTTGATTCTTATGAAAGGAGCTTCCAGGAGTGGAAAAGTAATTGGCAGCTTTTACTTCAAAGTAAAAAAAAATAAAGCATATCTATCACATGGTTAATGTGTTCAGTCATTCTTCTTTTCTAAATTTATTGATAATTTATCATGTTTTTCATGTGCTACTGATCTTCTGTTATTTATTTTCGTTTAAATCTAATAAGTATGTTTACTCAAAGATGAGTAACAATTAAATTTGTATGTCGTTTCAAGTATACGTGGTTTAATTCAATACGAATAATTAAGAATAACATATAGATGGATTTAAGACAAAGTAAACGATCAAACCAATTGCAACACGATGACCAGGCCTGATATTAGATTTAACAGTGGAATTCTTCCTCGATCGGACTCTCGGTACAAGCTCGGTCGTGAGTATAGAAAAGAACAAACAAACAATGCCTTGAACAGTAGCTAGAAGACAAAAGTAAACTTTTATTGCTTTGAATTGCGTGTTACAATGTATCACACTAAAGAAAAACTTCTCCTTTATATAATACTCCCTCTGTTTCAATAATTGGAAATAATTCAACTTTAAGCTTCTTATTATATCTACTTTACCCTTAATGAGAAACTTTTATAAACACACAAATATCATAGCCTCCAAACCTTTTATCCCATAAGTTTTTAAAACTACAAGTTTTAAAATTCTCCATCTTTTCTTTTAAACTCCGTACCGAGTCAAACTACCTCATCTAAATTGATACGGAGGGAGTATGTGATCTTCAGTCCTAATATAAGTCTAGAAAGGTTTTCCGGTAATTGTTGATCCATGATTGATACTGAACCGGATTCTCGCCGTAATATCCAGTTGATGGCGAATATTACGGCCCCCTATTGGTCATGCATACCCCGTTCACGCGTCTCCCGAGGTCTAGAAGTTATACTTGGCCCGGGGTGCGTCGCTTTAACGTGTCCGGTCTTAGATACATTGTTCATCCCTCCTAGGTCTCGATATTAGGAATTTCTGGCCTCGATTATAATCACGTCGATTGGTGCTTTCCATTTGTTCATCGGGGAAAACTTTGCCCCCCGATTTTACTCGTACACAAAGTATACTGTTCATTTGTCTCAATTTATGTGATATAGTTTTATCTTCAAGAGTTAGACTTTTTAATTTTAACCGTAAATATGAACACAAGATCTTTAAGGTTTTTGAATAAAATTTATGTATTTAAAAAATATATAAATACTATAAATTACAATATTTAACAATTAAAAATATTTAAAAAATATATGAAATTTTTTTGTTCCAATTGAGGTTTATTTGGACACGACCTCACAAATTACTTGTCCGATATTTCAATCTTAGCCACCAATCCCCTTGCAAACAATTTTTTGGAAAATCTCCGGGGATACCTACAGTTAGTACCCTTTAGTGTGCACTGAGTAACCTGTTCAGTATGCAATAAATCAACAAATCACACAGGAGATCGATGTAAACCCCGATAGACAAGTCCGATGCGACAACTCTGACTGAGGAGGCTATTAGTGAGCGGAATCGATTCAGTCTTGCGTATGAGAAACTACTCATCCAACCGACACGGTCAATCATTGCACGCACCCCTTGCAACTTTTGTATGGCTTTAATTGGTCGTTACAATTTTAATTTCAGGAACTTGAAAACAACAAAGGACAAAATGTCTTAATCTTCCCATAACAAAATATTGAGTATTTGTTTTTTACTTTTGTCATTTCCCACATGCTTCATGTGTTTTGTAATCCTGTAACTAGAAACTTCCTATTTAAAGAAAGTTCTGAAGTGCCTTTTCCAGTGTCTTTCACTATTCGTTTTTTCAAAAACATTAATTAGTGCTTCTATCTCTCATTATATATATATGGAACCCATCTCCAAATCACCTCAAGCCCGGTGTAATTTTGGTTCTCTTTTCAAGTTAAGACAGATCCTAATATTAAGCATTTTGAAATTTGTGATTTTGGTTATATTAATAATTGGCAAAAGCCTATCAAATGGCGAAGAAAGTAGTTCATTCTAAGTTTTTGATTGAGGTAGCTCCTCCAATTCTCGTTTCACCTAAGAAGAAGACTTTTAATGGTCCTTGCTTAGAGACAATCACCGAGGAAGACCACTCTAAGGATGATGATGCGAAGATGGAGCTAGCTTAACAATGCGGGTTCGTCCGAATTCAAAAACTTTTGCTTAAATATTATATTTGTATTTAAAAATTCATTAAATAGGTATAAATATTTAATTAGGAATTCAGTAACTAAGAAAAACTATGAGTTCTGAGATAAATTCAGAAGTCATAAACGTCGGATCCGCCTTTGTGATGATGAATAATGATTTATGAATCTTTGCTGAGCCTTGAAGCAATAGAGAATGGAATTTTGTAATTACGTACAAATGATTTTTAGTTCATTGGCTATATATTGATGTTTTTTGTGAATTCCGATGCCAAATTTGTTTTCTATGCCTGCATGTTGTGTCCTTTCCAATTTTCTTTTAACACACTTATTAAAGAGTTTCAATTTCTTCCTTGTTTATTCTCTCATAATTTGGTTAGAACATAAAAGGAAGAGCATCTGCGTCCGCGATAAAATAGTCAAGGTGCATGCGAATTAGCTCGAACATGACTACAAATAGCAATAGCTGTGCCAGAGTCCAAAAAGAATTGCGGCCGGCTATGTAATCCTTATATTTCATATTACTTTAAATTAACCCGACACCACCATTATGAAAAAAATCAAAAGACATCACAGAAGCAATATTAGAGTTTTATTCTGTCACCAAATCCTTGTTAACAAATCTCTAAGGGAAAAACTTAATTTTTGGTGGCAAACTCGCAATTAAATACTTATTTCTAGTGCAATTGATAATTCCACAAAACATTAGCTAGGTAAGAGAAAAGATATTGTTGGAGTGGAAACAACTAACAAAAGAGGGAAATGGGAGTTCAACTGCTGAATCAAGGCCAAATTTGCCAAAATTAGGTGTATTCGCTAGCTAAAAAGTATCAAAATACATATATCTTTTGTATACAATATGCCTATATGCAAAAAGATACATTTATCGACTATTATATCGAACAATTAACTAGACTAGCAGCCCATTTAGGATATAAACTTTAAATAGCCTCATTTTATTTTTATTACTCGACTTAACCATTTAGCACCCTACTTTACTTTTTTTTAATCAGATCCCCACTTTTTTCAAAAAAAAAAAAAAAAAAACTAACGCTCACCCCCTCCTCCTCCCCCTCGCTCTACATTGCCGCCATCGTTCTTCAAAAAACTAATGGCCTCTCTTTTCCTTCCTGCCATTCACCCATTTCTTCGCTTCTTTTTTCTCAGCCTCAAACCCAGTTGCTCTTTCTCTTTCTTTATCTACTGTCTAGGGCTGTGCACGGATCAGATCGGATCATATTTAGCACATTTCGGGTTCGGATTTCGAATTTCGGATTCTAGAAAATGCAATCTGAATCCGATCTGAATTATAACGGATCAATTCGGATTTTAAAATTTTGATCGGATCGGATTTCAGATCGTATTATTATGCCTCAAAGTTGCAAACTAATATGTATATTTTCTTTGTAAAAGAGGCAATGCATTAAAAAAAACTCATGTTTATACATGTTTATAAATTCACTACATTCCACCTTTATTACACCTGTTGCGGCGTACAACCCGATCCCACCGTATAATAGCAATTCACCCTTATTCCTCCTCAATATATCACCCTTATTCCACCTGTTGCGGTGTGCGACCCGATCCGACTTTATTTATATCAGTTACACAAGAAATATAGAAGTTCCACAAATTAACACAAGACTCTTCTCAATACTTAAACTTCAGAACAAGGCAAATGGAAATAATAGGGGATAAGAAAACTACGGATTAACAATTATCTTCAACAAGGAGAAACAGTATCTAACAAGTTTCAATTAGGCATGGAATTCCAAGTAGGCATGTAACAATTAAAGTAGGGAAAGAAACAATATAGGGAGAACGGGAAAGAAACAGACAAAACAAATAATTTTGTGATGCATAAGTACTCGTCACCTCACCTACACGCCGCTCACATGATTTTCACATAACAATTAAGGTAAGGATTCATAATCCCTCAAGTCAAAGCTAGACACAACACTTACATCGATCCATATGCCACTCACTGCTCAATTACTATTTTTCCTCTAGTTTCCACCTCCAAACCACTCGTATCTAGCCATAATTAACTTAATAACATCAAATATTACTAAAGAGATTAATTTCAATACATAAATTTAGGTTTCCCAAACTTTTTCCCCAAAAGTCAAAAATCGACCCCGGGCCCGCTTGGTCAAAACTCGAGGTTCGAACCAAAACCCATTCACCCATTCACCCCCGAGCCCGAATATGTTATTAGTTTCGAAATCCGATCCAAAATTGACGTCTAAATCCCCGATTTGCAAAAACCCTTAGTTCTTCCAAAATCCCTAATTTTCTACCATGAAAGAACAAAGTTTAGGGCTAGGAATTTAATGGGTGATGATGGAAATAGAAGGAAATGAGCTAAAGGGTACAAACCTATGAATTGGTGTTGAGTTTCCCCTTCGAAATCTCACCTAGGCCGAGGTCTAATGTGAGTTTGTGAAAAAATGGTAAAATTCTCTTTCGATTCTGTTTATAAGAGCTGGGCGACAATGTTCATCGCGCGCGTGAACACTATCGGGACCGCTAAGAGATGCTTACTAAAGAAATACGCGATCGCGGAATGCCCATCGCATTTGCGAAGGCTACGCCCCTTGGCCTTCGTGTTCACAAGACCTTGCTCGCGTTCGCGATGAAGAGTGGCTAACCCCCTCCCCCAGGTCCTAAATGCTACGCGTTCGCGTTGAACTGGACCAATCGCGAAGGGTAAGGCCCCCATAGCTCCGCGTTCGCGACCCAATCTCCGCGTTCGCGTAGAGTAAATTCCTCCCCAGCCTAGATCCCCCTTCACGATCGCAAGAATGGCTACTCGATGGCAAAGCACATCACTCCAGACACGAGATACAACATACAGACACCAGATAATCCAAACATCTCGTAGCCTATCCGAAACTCACCTGAGCCCTTGAGGCTCCAAACCAAACATACATACAAGTCTAAAAATATCATACGGACTTTCTCGCGTGATCAAATCGCTAAAATAAAACTTAGAACTACAAATTTAGCATCAAATCAAAATGAAATTGTCAAGAGAGCATTAGAATTTCTATTTTCCTAACCGAGCGTCCGAACCACGTCAAACTGACTTCGTTTTTTACCAAACTTCACAGACAACTCATTAGTATTATACTGAACCTGTAACGGGCTTCAAAACCAAAATACGTGCCTAGAATAAAAAATTCCAAACATTAATAGATTCTTAAAATATTAAATTTTCAGACTTTTAGTTTTCAACAAAAATTCATATCTCGAGCTAGGGACCTCAGAATTCAATTCCAGGAATACGCTCAGGTCACAAATTTCAATATGGATCCACCGGGACCGTCAGAACACGAGTTCCTGGTCTGTTTACTCAAAATGTTGACCGAAGTCAACTTAAATCAATTTTAAAGGAAAAGTTCTTATTTTTATCAACTTTCAACATAAAAGGTTTCCAAAAATATGTCCGGACTGCGCATGCAAATCGAGAAGGGTAAAATAAGATTTTTAAGGTTTAAGAGCGCAGAATCGAGTTCTAAAACATAAGATGACCTTTTGGGTCATCACAAATGACCCGGTCGATCGTTTCGAGAGTTGTAGCCTCGTTCCTCCATTTTTTGCTCATTTTAAGCTTTACTATTATTTTATGACTTACCAGGTTAGTTGGTTGGGGTCCGGAAAGATTTCGGGATGAATTGACTTATGTGTAAGAATTTCTGGAATGGAGTTTTGATGTTTTTTTTAGCTTCGTTGGGTTATTTTGGGCTTAGGAGCATGTCCAGGTTGTGATTCAGAGGTCCGTAGTTGAATTAGGCTTGAAATGGAGAAAGTTAGATTTATGGAAATTTTGACCGGAAGGACTTTTTGCTATCGGGGTGTATTGGGATTTCGGAAGTTGGAGTAGGCCCGTGGTGTTAGTTGTGACTTGTGTGCACAATTTGGGGTCAATCGGAATTTCAAAGTTCAATAGGTTTGAATTGGGGTGCGGTTCATGTTTTTGATGTTGTTTGACATGATTTAAGGGCTCAACTAAGTTCTTATGATGTTTTAAGACTTTTTGATATATTTGATTGAAGTCTCGGGGGCCTCGGGTTGATTTCGAATGATTTTCGGAACAAGGTTTGAAGTTGAAGATTTGTAATTGTTGGTGTAACGCACCTGCGGAGTGGGCACCACAGGTGCAAGCCCGCAGAAAAGGGCAAGGAGAAGGTGAGCAGAGCTCGCAGGTGCGAGGTCATTTTTCGCACATGCGTGGACGCATATTCGGCGTTAGGGACGCATGAGCGGAATGCTCGCAGGTGCGATGGTGAATTCTGGACCTGCAATTGCGGAGAACCGGGGAAGGGGTTGCAGAAGTAGAGGCATGTTGGGTAAGTGAATTCCACAGAAGCGGGTCCGCAGGAGCGGATATTTTGCCACAGATGCGGAATGCCTGGGCAGAACGTATATAAGCTAGGGTTCCGAGATTTTTACCAATTCTAACATTTTGAACTCGGAATTTGGGCGATTGTTGAGAGGTATTTCGAAAGGATTCTTGGGGTAAGTCACTTGTGGTTAAATTTGTTCAATAATTATGTTTCCCCATTGATTTTCCCACCTAGTAGGTGTATTTTTGAGGTGAAATTTGGGGATTGGAGGCTAGGGATTTAAAGAGTTTATTTGGGGGATTTGGGTATCAATTCCGTGTCGGATTATGATAAATTTGGTATGGTTAGACTCATGGTTGAATGGGCTTTCGGGTTTTGTGATTTTTGTTGTACTATGTGACATGGGCCCGGGGGCCGGCTTTGAGCCAATTTCTGATATTTTGATTAAAACTTCATTTTTTTTCTTATGGAATTGATTCCTTAGCCTGTATTGATTGTATTGCATTGTTTGTGGCTAGATTCGAGATGTTCAGAGGCCGACTTGCGAGGCAAAGGCATATTGGAGTAGGGATTTTTCTCGGATTAAGGTAAGTAACAGTTCTAAATCTAGTTCTGAGGGAATGAATCCCCGAATTTTTGTGTTATGTGATTGGTTTGGAGGTGACGCACATGCTATATGACGGACATGTGGGCGTGCACCGTAGGAATTGGGACTTGGTCCATTCCATGGAAACTGTGAGATTTAATACCTTATTGCTAGCTATATACTCTCCATGTGTTATTGAAATTTTACTGAAAATCATGCTAGAAATCATATTTAGGCTATGTGTTGGTATGGTTGGGACCCGCAGGGGCCATATACATTTGAATTACCTGTTATTTGTTGTTTGTACTAAGTCTTAGATTCTGCTTGCATTTCATATTTTAGTATCTATAATTCCTTGTTGATACATCATATTATTGTTGTTTGGACTGATTTTTCTTGACTTCTGAGAGCCCAAGACACTGGAGAGGTTGGTGACTGAGTTAGGGCCTGAGTGTCGTGCTGTGAGCAATATGTATATATGTGGATCGGGTTTCACGCTGCAACAACGAGCCTCACGACTATATATATGTGGATCAGGTTGCACACCGCAACGAGCCTTCCGACTATATATGTGTGGATCGCGTTGCACACCGCAACGAGCCTTATGGGTGTATAAATATTGATGGGACCAGGCTGCACGCCACAACGATATAGCGCTTGGGCTGAAGTCCAGTGAGCGCAGGTACCTATTGAGTGCGAGTGTTGAGTGCTGAGTGTCGAGCCATTGACAAAGATTGAGTGACTTTCGCTCTACGAGGATGCTCTTGATGTCATTATTGTTTCACTTAGCTGCCATATATCTATGTCTGGAATTTTTCAGGAAGACGTTATATCCTATTTTGCTCAAATCTGATGTGAGATAACTGATTTGGCCTAAATTGTCGAAATTAAAGGCATGCCTATTTTACCTATGTTGAAATTTTTGAAATTGAACAATAATTGCAGAGCTCGTCACTACTTTCAGTTCTTTATTTAGTATTGTTACTTACTGAGTTGGTTGTACTCACGCTACACCCTGCATTTCGTGTGCAGATCTAGGAGGTGCTTCTGGACACGGTGGTTGTTGATGCTTTGCACAACTGATCACTGGGGACCCTTGTTTCTCATTCCCTATCTTTCCTTTTATTGTATTTAGATTCAGACTATCTTAGTTTGTGTATTCCAGACTTGTGACGTTTAGATACTCATGTACTCAATGACACCCCAATTTTGGAGTTGTTATTCTGCGTTATGTATTGGGGTTTTACCCCGTTTACGAGAAATTTTGTTATTTAGAAACTACTTTGATTCATTATGTTAAATGTTGGTAATATCTTTGAAATGTCGGCTTTCCTAGTACCACGATAGGCGTCATCACGACATGTTAGGATTTGGGTCATGAAAAATTGGTATCAGAGCCTAGGTTACATAGGTCTCACGAGTCATGAGCAGGTTTAATAAAGTCTTGCGGATCGGTACGAGATATATATACTTATCTTTGAGAGGCTGCCGAACCTTTAAGAAAACTTTGCATTCTTGCATTCCTATCGTGCGGATTTGTTGATTCTGGTAACTAAAATTTTGTTGTTCTATTCTCTCACAGATGGTGAGGACACGTACTACCAGATAGGACGGACATCTGCCAACATAACAAGTTAGGGTCGCGAGAGGCCGAGGTCGCAGTAGAGGCCGTGGTAGGGGCAGAGGTGCAGGTCGTACAGTAGCTAGGGCAGTACCTCCATACCCACTAGTCGCTCCAGCTCAGGAGAAGGTACAAGATACATTGAGCCAATGGGGCCAACTTAGGCACCAACTGTCATGACCCAAAACTCTAACATGTCGTTGTGGGCCTACCGATGGTACTAGGAAAGCCGACTTTTCAAAATACTTCAATAATTCATAAAAGGGATACTTCAAAGCTTCTCATATTAGATTTTTTTCATAAAAAAACGAAGTTGAACTCTTAATAAAATCAAAATGCGGAAAGACTAGCCCCAAACATCGAGGTGTCACTAAGTCATGAGCATCTAGATAGCCAGTCTAATACAACCAGTGTCTAAGTATCAATACAAGACAGAATGAAATATGGAAGGAGAGACCAGGTCCTGCGGATGCTGGCAGCTACCTCGTAGTCTCCGGTAATCGATCGTGCCCGAACTCAACAACCTCCGTGATAAAACACACCTCGATCTGTACATAAAGTGCAGGGTGTAGCATGAGTATAACCAACTCAGCATGTAATAGAAATAAATAAGGAATTGAGAATCAGTGACGATCTATTCATTACAGTTCGCTTTTGTAATTTACAATATCTAAGAATAGACATGAGTAAATGCCGGTACCATGAGTCAAATCACTTGCATATTTACCAAGTTCAAATGAAACCAAATATAACAAGTTTCCGGAAGTTCAAAACAGTAGCATGAAGTAGCTAAATGTAGCAACAAAGAAGATAGATGCAACCTCTCAGGGTACTGTCTCAATAGCTCAACACTTAGCTCCCAGCCCTCAATACGCACGCTCATTAGGTACCTGCGCTCACTGGAAGACAAGGAATAGATATATGCATGAAAGGCTATTAGACTATACAGTCTCACGGGACGGACCAAGAAATAATCCCTCACGGTGTACGCTCACACGCCCGTGAGCTAGCATGTGCGTCACCTCCAAACAGTCACATCATACCAATTCTGGGTTTCATACCCTCAAGACCAGATTTAAAACTGCTACTTACCTCAATGGCGTGGAAATCCTACTCCAAAATGCCCTTGCCTCTCGAACAGGTCTCCAAATGCCCCGAATCTAGCCACAAACAGTACGAGATAATTAAAATAGGCTAAAGGGATCATTTTTACGAGAAAACTACTAAATTGTTACACAAATTTGAAATCGGCTCAAACTCGGCCCCTCGAGCCCACGTCTCGAAATCCAATGAAAATCACAAAACCCGAAAGCCCATTCACTCACAAGTTTAACCCTACCAAATTTATTAAAATCCGACATCAAATGGTCACCCAAATCCCCCAAATTCATTCACCTAATCCCTAGCCTCCAACCCCCAAATTTCACCTCAACCAACACACAATCTAGGTGGGAAAAACAATAGGGAAACAAGATTTATGATAAAAAATGAGTACAAGAAGCTTACCTAAAAAATCCCTCGAACATCCTCTCCAAAATTGCCTTAGCCCGGTCCAAAATGTTGAAATAAGACAAAAATAGTCAACCCTTTTTTAAACATTCTGCCCGGGATTTTCGCACCTGCGACCCTCTATCTGCGTCGCGGAGCCGCATCTGCGGTCAAAACTCCGCTTCTGCGCAAGGTCACTTAAACCACTGCCTCCGCTTCTACGATCAAAGACCGCATCTGCGTATATCGCAGGTGCAGAAATCACATCGCACCTACGGCTCCCTCTCGCACATGCGCCCAACTGCCTCCATCTGCGACCCTCGCATGTGCGGGAATATCTTCGCACATGCGGCTCCTGCCCATCCCCTTCTGGCCGCATATGCAGATCTTTCTCCGCTTTTGCGGGATCGCACATGCGGTTCCCACTCCGCAGGTGCGGTTACACCAGTAGCAGCAACTTAAATTGCAATTCTTTAACTCAAATCAATCCGTTTACCACCCGAAATCACCGCCGAGCACTCGGGGCCCCAACCAAACATACCAACATGTCTTATAACCCAATATGAACTTAGTTGAACCTTCGAATCACTCAAAACAACATCAAAACACCCAATTACACCCGGATTCAAGCCTAAAGAACTTCTAAACCTCCGAATTCCACAATCGACGCCGAAACCTACCACACCACGTCCGATTTATGTCAAATTTTACACACAAGTCAAAAATGACACTACGAACCCATTCCGACCCCGATATCAAAATTTTCGCTGCCGGCCAAAATTCCAACTTTCGCCAATTCAAGCCTATTTCTACTACGGACCACCAAATTAGATTCCGGACGCGCTCCAAAGTCCAAAATCACCTAATAGAGCTAACATAACCATCAAAATTGTAATCAGAGGTTGTTTACACACAAGTCGACATCCAGTCGACTTTTCAAACTTAAGCTTCTAAATGAGAGACTAATTGTCTCAATTCACTCCGAAACCACTCTGGACCCGAACCAACCAACCCAGTAAGATATAATACAACTGTAAAGCAAAAAAGAAGCAGAAAATTAGGGAACGGGGCTATAACCCTCGAAGAGATCGGCCGGGTCGTTATATCCTCCCCTCTTAAACAAATGTTCATCCTCGAACGGGTCTAGAAGCATACCTGGAGTATCAAATAGGTGTGGATCTCTGCTCCGCATCTCTCGCTCGGTCTCGTAAGTTGAATCCTCCATGGACTGACCTCTCTATTGCATCTTCACTTAAGCTATATCCTTTGATCTCAACTTTCGAACCTGATAACACCCTTCATGGGTGATACCTTCAGCAGAACCTTTTCCCTAACCATGAAAGACACATCACCTACCTTGCTATCAGCATAGCTCTTTTGCCTAGACTGTGCCATGAGAAGTTTGTACCCAAGAGCCTAGCCTCACCCGGCTCAAACCATCCCACCGGAGATCTACACCGCCTCCCATATAAAGCCTCGTATGGAGCCATCTGAATGCTCAGTTCATAAATGTTGATATATGCAAACTCTGCAAGCGGCAGAAACTTGTCCCATGAAGCCTCAAAATCAATAACACTAGCGCGCAACATGTCCTCCAATATCTGGATAGTGCGCTCAGAGTGTCTACCCGTTTGAGGGTGAAAGGCTGTGCTCAACTCAACCTGGGTGCCCAATTCTCGCTGTACGACCCTCCAAAATTGCATTATAAACGGTGTGCCTCCATCTAAAATGATGGAAACTGGGACACCATGAAGGCGAACAATCTCTAAGATATAAATCTCAGCCAACCGCTTTGAGAGTGAAGTGCGCGGACTTGGTCAGCTGATCCACAATCACCCAAATAGCATCGAACTTTCTCGAAGTCTGTAGGAGTCCAACTACAAAATTCATGGTGATACGCTCCCACTTCAACTCTGGGATCTCTAGCCTCTAAAGAAAGCCACCCGGTCTCTGATGCTCATACTTAACCTGCTGACAATTGAGTCACCGAGCCACATACCCATCCATATCCTTCTTCATCCTCCTCCACCAATAGTGTTATCTAAAATCCTGGTACATCTTCGCAACACCTGGATGGCTGGAATACCGCGAGCTTTGGGCCTCCTCAAGAATCAACTCCCGTAGCCCATCTATATTGGACACATATATCCGGCCCTGCATCTTCAACACCCTGTCATCACCAATAGTCACATCTCTAGAATCACCTTGCCAAACCATGTCCCGAAGGAAGAGTAGATGGGGGTCATCAGACTGACGCATTTGATACGATCATATAAAGAAGACCTAGAGACCACACAAGCCAATACCTATCCGCGAGGCATCACAATATACTATGTAAGAACTAGAACTGGAGCCGTGGTCAAGGCAGTCTTGAGTTTCTGAAATCTCTCTTCACACTCATCCGACCACCTGAATGGAGCACTATTTTGGGTCAATTTGGTCAAGGGCAATGCGATAGATGAGAAACTCTCCACAAAACGACGATAGTAGCCCGCCAAACCAAGAAAGCTGTGAATCTCCGTGGTTGAGGATGGTCTGGTCCATTTCTGCACCGCCTCTATGTTCTTCAGATACACCTAAATACCCTCACTAGACACCATGTGCCCTCAATCTCTGTAACACAATCCTCAAGTGCTGGGCATGCTCCACCTAGCTACGAGAGTACACCAGGATGTCATCAGTTAATACAATAACGAAGGAGTCCAAATAAGGCTAAAACACACTATTCATCAAATGCATGAACGCTGCTGGGGCATTGGTCAGCCCAAAAGACATCACAAGGAACTATAATGGCCGTATCAAGTCCTGAAAGATGTCTTAAGAATATTCGAATCCCGAATCTTCAGCTAGTGATACCCTGACCTCAAATCAATCTTGGAGAACACCCTCTCTCTTTGAAGCTGGTCAAATAGATCATCAATACGTGGCAAAGGATACTTGTTCTTGTCTGTGACCTTGTTCAACTGCCTGTAATCAATGCACATCCTCATAGAACCATCATTCTTCTTCACAAATAGAATTGGTGCACCCCAAGGAGAAACACTAGGCTGAATAAACCCCTTATCAAGGAGTTCTTGATGATGTTCCTTCAACTCCTTCAACTCTGTCGGTGCCATACGATACGGTAGAATAGAAATGGGATGAGTGACCGTCACCAAATCAATACCGAAGTCAATATCCCTATCAGGCGGCATGCCCGGTAGGTCTGCAGGAAACACATCCGGAAAATCATGCACCATCGGAATAGAATCAATAGCAGGAGTCTCTACTATATCATCTCTCACAAAAGACAAATAGGATAGACATCCCTACTCAACCATCCGCTGAGCCTTCATGTATGAAATCACCCTACTGGGTACATAGTCTATGAAACTGCTCCACTCAACCCTCGGAAACCCTGACATCGCCAGCGTCACAGTGTGAGCATGACAATCTAGAACAACATGACACGGAGACAACCAATCCATACCCAATGTCACATCAAAATAAATCATGCTAAGCAGCAAAAGGTCTACTCGGGTCTCCAGACCCCCAATAGTCACCACACATGACCGATAGACGCGGTCCACAATAATAGTATTTCCCAGAAGAGTGGATACATGAATAGATGAAATCAAGGACTCACGGGGCATATCCCGAAAATTAGCGAAATACGAGAAAACATATGAATAAGTGGAACTAGGGTCAAATAATATAGAGGCATCTCTGTAGCAAACTGAGACAGTACCTGTGATCACAGCATCTGAAGCAATGGTGTCTGGTCTGGCAGGGAGGGCATAAAACGAGCCTGGCCACCCCTTGATCTGCCTCCACCTCTTGGGTGACCCCTAGCTGACTGAGCTCCACCCATAGTTCGCTGGGCGGGTGGTGCAGGAACTGGTGCTGGTACCATCGCCCGAGTACTCTGCTATGGAGCCCCACTCAATTACCTAGGGCAATCTCTCTTAATGTGACCAAAATCTCCGCACTCAAAACAACCCCTCATCTGATGAAACTACTGCTCCTAATGTACAGAGGAACTACCCGTGGAAACATGAGCTGACGTGGCATGGTGAGAACTCTGCGCTGGTAGTGCACTGAATAATGACTGGCCCTGCTGATGAATGTGTGACCCATGGCTAGATGATGCACCACGGTGAACTGGGTGAGCCGTCTAAACTTGTATGAATGGACGACCTCTGCTGTGCTGGAACTGGCTGCCAAAAAGAACACCGCCAAATCCACCCTGTCCAGGAGGCCTCTTGGTCTCTCTCTCAGCCCTCTCCTATCTGTGAACCATCTCAATCTGACGAGAAATATCGATAACCTCATCAAAAGTAGCACCAGACACACTCTGTCTCTAGTTATAAGCAATCACATCTATAATGTGAGGCCATCTATAAACCTCCTAATCCTTTCCCTATCTGTGGGAGCCAAACAGATAGCATGACGGGAAAACTCCGAGAATCGCATCTAATACTACATCACATACAAATCACCCTGGCAAAGCTGCTCAAACTGTTTATGCAGCTCCTCTCTGCGGGACTGAGGCACGAACTTCTCCAGAAAGATAACGGAGAACTGCTGCCAAGTAAGGGGTGTTGCACCGACCGGCCTACGCCTCTCGTAAGCCTCCCACCAACTGAATGCATCCCGAGAGAACTGAAAAGTTGTGAACGAGACTCTATAGGTCTCCAGAATACCTGTCGTACGGAGTATCCTCTGACACTTGTCCAAGAAACCCTGTGCATCCTCTCCCTCTCCACCACTAAAAGATGGAGTCTGGAGTCTCCCAAACCTCTCTAATCTACGATGATCATCCTCAGGCATACCAGGAATCACATAGTCCTGTGTAGCTACAACCGGCTGGGCTGGTGGCACCCTCGGTGTCTGAAGTCCCTATACAACCTGCTAAGAGACCGCCTAGTGTGTCACCTTGTGTGCCTCCCCCAGCCTGAGAAGTGGCTACGGCCGTCAAAATAGAAACCGCTTGATCAAGGCCAGTACACACGGTCAGAATCTGAGATAAGGCCTCTTGAAGGTTAGGAATCACGATCGGCACATGTGGTTCCTGAGCTGGTCCCTCTGGTGCATCAACTAGTGAGATCTGGTCCTGATCTAGGGTAACTGGTGGAAGACGGATACTTCAAATCTTTTCATACTAGAAATGTTTCATAAAAACCGAAGTTGAACTCATAATAAAATCAAAATGCGGAAACACTAGCCCCAAACATCGGGGTGACACTAAGTAATGAGCATCTAGATAGCCATTCTAATACACAAGTGTCTAAGTATCAATAAAAGATAGAAAGAAATATGGAAGGAGAGGCAAGGTCCTGCGGACACCGGCAGCTACCTCGTAGTCTCTGGTACTCATCACGCCCGTACACAACGACCTTCGTGAACAAACACACCTGGATCTGCACATGAAGTGCAGGGTGTTGCATGAGTACAACCAACTCAACAAGTAACAGAAATAAATAAGGAACTGAGAAGCAGTGACGAGCTATACAATACAGTTGATTTTTGTAATTTACAATATCTAAGAATAGACATAAGTAAATGCCGGTAACATGAGTCAAATCAGCTGCATATTTACCAAGTTCAAATGAAACCAAATATAACAAGTTTCCAAAAGTTCAAAACACTTGCATGAATCAGCTAAATACAGCAACAAATAAGACAAATGCAACCTCTCAGGGTACTGTCACTCAAGCTCTCAATAGCTCAACATTCAGATCACAACCCTCAATACACACGCTCATTAGGTACCTGCGCTCATTGGGGGTGTACAAACTCCCGAGGGGATCCTACAACCCAGGCACTATTATCCGCACGGACAACTCACGTGTTGCACGAACAACTCACGTGCTATAGTATCATATCAAGATCCACACGGACAACTCACGTGCTACCATATCATATCAGAATCCGCACGGACAACTCACATGCTAAGGTACAATACCTCAAAAACAGTCCCTCAACCTCACTCAGTCATGAAAACAATGCCCTTGCCTCTCGAATCTGTCTCCAAATGTCCCGAATCTAGCCACAAATAGTACCAGATAATCAATATAGGCTAAAGGTATCATTTCCACAAGAAAACTACTAAAATATAACCCAAATCCGATATCGGCTCAAACCTAGCCCTTGGGCCCACGTCTCAAAATCTGACAAAAATCACAAAACCCGATAGCCCATTCACTCACGAGTTTAACCCTACCAAATTTATTAAAGTCCTAGATCAAATGGTCACCCAAATGCCCAAAATTCATTCTCCAAATCCCTAGCCTCCAACCCCCAAATTTCACCTCAACACCACACAATCTCGGTGAGAAAAACAATGGGGAAACAATATTTATGATAAAAAACGAGTACAAGAAGCTTACCTTAAAAATACCCTCGAAATGCCTATCCAAAATCGCCTTATCTCGAGTCCAAAATGTTGAAATAAGACAAAAATCGCGAACCTTTATTTGTTCTCGCACATGCGCCCAGCTGCCCGCATTTGTGACCCTTGCAGGTGCGGGAATTTCTTTGCACATGCGGCTCCTGACTGATAAGTAGGTATTTTGACCTTTTATTTGTTCTCTTTTACTTGTGTTTTAGGTCAAAATTGCTTTAAGGTATTCCCGGATACTAATGAAATGTGCTTGCTTACAAGATTTGTTCAATATGAGCCAAAGGAATAAAAAACAACTCATAAAGGAGTGAAAAGTTGAACAAGAACCAAAACATGACAATGAGATCAACTGTGCGGACCGCATGATTGTGTATGCGGCCGCAAAAGCAAGTTCAGAGACTGTGAATTACCAAGTAAAGAAGTGCGGACCGCACAAATGTTGTGCGTCACAAAAGACATTATGCATTTGTGGTCAATGTTATGCGGTCCGAGCTAAAGGAGAATCAGAGACTTGAATTTTAGCACCTTAAAAGAGTGTAGATCGCACAAATATTATGCGGCCACAAAAGCCATTGTGCGACCGCATTCAATATTATGTGGTCCGCGATGAACGAGAACCATAAAGTTGGCAACTGAAGGGGTGCGAACCATTACAAAATTGTGCGGCCGCATGATGTCAAGTGCGGTCGCACACACAATTGTGCGGTCCGCGATGATGAAGATTCAAAGAGTTGTTTTCAATCCAAAGTCAAGGAAGTGCGGACAACATCACTTTTATGCGGACGCGTAATCATGAGCGCGGCCGCACTCAGAATTGTGCGGTCCATGAAAGTCCAGCTCAAGCATAATTCAAAGTGAAGAACGCGGACCACACCACAATTATGCTGCCGCAGAAGCAAGTGTGCAGCCGCACTCGGAATTATGCGGCCGCACAATCTCCGCAGGTACATTTTTGTTAGATATTTTTTGCTTAGTATAAATAGAACGTTTTGTCATTTTTAGGTTAAGTTATGTTGTAGGGGAGCACGTGAGTCGTCTACTTTTACTGTTTTTGGTATTTTTGTACTAGATTTTCTTCCCATAATATAATATTATGGATTCTATCTTCAATTATTCTGTAATATCTTCAATTTCCATCAGTAGCTAAATTCATAGCTAGGATTGTGACCCAACCCTAGTATGGGTATTTAACCTACGACCTATTTGTGATTGGCTTGTGATATTTAGCCTAGTTATTGCTAGAACTCAAGAATTAGTGGTTGCAAACATTGATTCATGCTTAAATGACTTAGTCTCTACTTGAGAAAGTGAGACTAAGTCAAGGAAAACTAGGCTAACAAGGAATTGGAGTGAACCGAAGAATTGATAGCCCCAATTAAAGGGTTCAACCTAGAGATAGTAATACCCGACTTGAGCTAATATTACTTGATTTGTATGAATACCCATTTGGACTTGAGAAATCCAAATTTGGCTAAATCACTCAAACTACCAAGAGGTATAGAGTGAGTACCCGGGTGTGATAGCTATATTATAATCCCAACTAATCAAGCTTGCCCTAGAATTTACAACACGTTAGATAACCACCTAGGTAGAAGTCATGACCCTTGTCCCTTTAAACATTTGAAAAACCCAAATAAAAATATTTTCCTTAGTTTTATTTATTGCAATCATTACATTAAAAATAGAAGTAGAATATCAACCAAACATGTGGAAGTGAAATTAGAGTCTAAAACTCGCATCTCACTTAGATATAAACCTAATTCCAATTATTAACTCCATGTAGATTCAATCCCGACCTTAGTTGGGTTATTATTGCATCGACCTCCTCCTCGCTACTCAATAGTAGTGTGGGTTTGGACTCCGATCAATTTTTGGTGCCATTGCCGGGGAGTTAGATGGTCTTAGCTATATATCTAAGTATTAGTGTGTTTTGTCTTTCTTTCCTTCCGTTTTTTCTTATTTTTGGTTTGTGAATTGCTTTTAGGTACAAAATGGCTCTCAATAACGAGGCCCTCAGAAATATACCATTGGGGGAGAAGGTAGATGACGAGCAAGTGGATGAGGTTCATCTTGACCCTCAAGCAACCATGAGAGGCCGGCAGCCTCAAGATAATATCCCAAACCCTCCCCCACCTCCACCTAGAGTAGCACAACCGGTTTTTCCCAACGAAGGCTATGCTAGTGCAATAGTCCCTCCCCGAATTAAGGCGGGCAACTTCCAGATAACTAATGTCATGCTTACACTGCTTGAGCATCGGTTTTGTTCAACGAAGCTCCACATCAAAATGCATATAATCATCTTAAAGGTTTTGTTAACACATGTAGGGGAGCAATCAGACGAACGTCTCCGAGGAAAAATTGAGGTTAAGGCTATTTCCCTTTTCTCTAAAGGGGAAAGCATTGGATTGTCTAGAGAGGTTGCCCAACCATTCCATCCACACTTAAGATGAGTTGGCTGAGAAGTTCATCGTAAAGTTCTTTTCTCCGGGGCATATGGCGGTGCTAAGATATTAGATTCTAGCCTTCAAACAAGATCTAATTGAACTGTTGCATGAGATTTGGGAAAGGTACTGCACAATGGTCATAGAGTGCCCTAACAATGACATGACCGAGGCCATGAGCTAACAATCCTTTTATAGGGGGATCAACACGATGAATCAGTATGTGGTAAATCAACTCGTCGGGGGTAACTACATGAAAATGCCATTATGAAGCTTGGGAAATATTGGATAAGATGGTGAATACCTCTTCGACATGGCAAAGTAGAGCCAATGTTCCTCAGGGTGACCCAAATGTTATTCATCTAAACAAGGAGCTACATGATCATGGGCAAGCTATTACGAAGTTGAAAACCACAATGAACCAACTGGCCAAGGCTCAGCTTCAACAAGTTTAAGGGACAAAACAAGTGAATGCTATGGAAGGAGTGAACATGATGGTAAACAAGAGAAGGCAATGAGGTCAACAAGTACAAAACCAGCCAGAGCAATTTGAGCAAAGTAATAGTGGGTACAATCAAGATGATGCATATGATGAGCAAAGTGAAGTAGTTCAATATGTCAACAATTATCAAGGTCAACGGAGCAATGCTCCAAATCAACAACAATGGAGATCACACGGAAACCAAGGTATTGGAGAAAGCCAGGATAACAAGGAAATTGGAATGGCGACAACAACAACCAAGGCAATTTGGGGAACAACAACAATCAAAACAATTGGGGCAATCAAGGAAATCAAGGCAATTAGGGTAATCAAGGAAATCAAGGCAATTGGGGAGGAAATCAAGGCAATCGGTGTGGCAACAATCAAAGTAATTGGGGAGACAACAATAATCAAGGGAGTTGGAACAATAGCAATCAAGGAAATTGGGGGTCGGGCTTTCCATGGCCCCCGATGTATCAACAACTAAAAAACCCGCCTCTATATCCGTCGCAAGGTCCTAGTACTTCCAACAATAAGATGGGAAGGATTGAAAACATGTTTAAGGATATGATGGAGAGAAACGTCGACTCTGATGCCCAATTAGCCTCCCACAACACTTCTATCTGCAACTTGGAGGTCCAACTTGGCCAAATTTCTCACGCTTTGAATACTCGCCCTAAGGGGGAACTACCAAGTGATATGGTGGTGAACCCGAAGGATGGGAAAAATACGGGGAATTCCATGACCATGACAACAAGAAGTGGGAGAGGTGGAGTTTCTAGTACCTCAAACCAAAGAAAGAATATGAATGATGATGTGTTGGTGCAAGATGGTGATGAGCCAAGCAATGATGTTCAAGCAAATGATGAGGTGAGGGTAGACATTGATAAAAATGTAGAGGAGACACAAGATGATGTGAACCCGTTTAGGGAACATGTAATAGACATACCGGATCCGGTAGTGCCCAATGCCACGGCTCATTTGCCAAGGCCTCCTCCTCCATATCCTCAAAGGCTCACAAAGAAAAACAATGAGAATAAATTCAATAAATTCATTGATATGGTGAAACATTTGTCCATATATGTGCCATTGGTTGAAGCCTTAGAAAAAATGCCGGGATATGCCGAGTTCATGAAAGACGTGGAAACAAAGAAGAGATCAATGAATTGTGAAAACATCGAAATGATACATTATGGGCAAGCACTAACTTGATGCCCTATTCTGTGTTCAAGAAATTGGGGATTGGGCAACCAAGACCCACATCCATGAGGTTGCGAATGACGGACCAGACGATGAAGAGGCCATTGGGGGTAATTGATTATTTGCTAGTTCGGGTCGACAAGTTCATACTTCCACACAGATTTTGTGATACTTGACTGTGAGGTTGACTATGAGGTTTCAATAATTTTGGGGAGACCTTTCCTAGCTACAGGGAAAGCATTAGTTGATGTGGAAGCTGGTGAGCTCACCTTCCGGGTGCGCGATAAAAACGTTGTGTTCCATGTTTGTAAATCAATGAGGCAGCCTAATAGCAACGAGATGTGTTCGTTTGTGGATCTTGTGACTGAAGTAATTGTTGATGAAACAAGTGCCGTGATTAATGTTGAAGATACATTGGTAGTCGTTTTGTTGAACCATGATGAGGAAGAGAAGGAAGGCTTTGTAGAATGTTGTCGCGCCCCCTTTTTCCTCTCGGAGTTCGGGTTTCGACATTTCTTGGGACAACTCATTTCCTTTTGGGAAGGGGTATGGAAGTTGAAGAGTCACCACCTAACGGATTTAAGGTGCGTTAGGCCACCTAAAGCAAATAAATCATAAACCGGTTTACATTACCAGAGATTAGTTAAATGCTTGAAATTAATTTGAGGGGAAGGTGTTAGGCACCCCTCAAGGTCCACAACGGTGCGTCCTGGCCAAACTCATTTTTAGTGAATTAGTCATAAAAACAATTTGAACAAATAGAAACAATTTTGGAAAAATCAAGAATAAAAGGGGTCCTAAGTTTATTAGCCTATAGGATCACTTCTGTGCAATACTCGGTAAACTTTCCTCAAATAGAGGTGTTACGCATAGCATTAGCGCACAACTCATCATATCCTGTACTACCCAAT